>CAUYRT010101667.1:0-21026 GCA_963574885.1 Lepilemur ruficaudatus | reverse complement strand
AGAGCGAGACTCTGTCTGAAAAAAAAAAAAAATTCTGTGGTAAAATTTTGGAATCAATCCTCTCATATGCTGACTGTAAAAGAAAAAAGTTTTCTGGGGTTTTAAACTTTAAAATGCCGTCTGGTCGGTGCTGCAGGAGTTGTTCTTTGAGGACTTTAAATAGCCTTTGGTCATCATTGATGCCATTTTGCGTTTTTATACAATACTTGTGAATGTAATTTTGTATTCAACCAAACGTGGTCCTGATATTTGTTGTGCATTTTCCTTTAAAATTTTGGTCTTATTTGCACTTGCTGTTTTACAAACACAGTGGATGCTGCTAAGCCTCTCTTTGGAAATATTAGAGGCAGTTTGGCATTTTTAATTTTACAAAACAATTGTGTTCATCCTCATTGCATTCAATTAAATTTTGGCGTTACGCATTTCATAGGTTTCTTATGAAAGGTTCTGTGCAAATTTGAATTTACAGTAGAGGAAATTAACGGTCTGATTGAGTGCATTTTATTTCATAATAGAGTTGAGTATTTGATATAATTTTTTTGTCTAAATTCTGGTCTTGTTCCTGCTTCATTAATTTCCTTGAAAATAAGCGTTTTGGAGTACTCTTGATTTACAAATGCAGAATTTAATCATCTGGTTGTGCCCTTAATGTTTTGTGGCAGTGAGTGCACTTAAGTGTCATCTGCTGCAATTTAGTGGAGTTTCGAATTTTATTTTACAGAGGAGTTGTGTGTTTAGTATTATTTTATTCCATTAAGTGTGGGCCCTAGTCCTTTTCAAAATCTTCATATGAAAAATTTTTATGTTCAATTCACAAATAAGGAAAAAGTTTTCAAATTGAAATAATATTTTGTGGAGTTTTCAATGTAAAAATGCACTCATTGACAATCTGGCTGAGCGTGGGTTTTTTAGGATAGTAGAAGCACAAAAGTGCCGGTTACTGGTCCCCACAGAAAGTTTTTTGGGATTTCATGTTCCGCAACAACTCAGTGTCAAGTATCACGTTATTCGTTTCTGTCCCTGGTCTTTTGTTTGTGTTTCCTTTGAAAAGTGTGGGACATTTCTATGTATAACCAAGGAAATTAGCTATAAGATTGAATGCTTGGTGCTTTGTGGTAGTGAACAGCCCTTAGAAGTTAGGTTGCATCATTTGAATTTTGTTTTACAATATAGTTGTGTGTTTAACATAATGGTAATTTTTAAAAATTGGCTTAGGTCTTCTTTCCCAGGTGTTCTTTTACAGGAAAAAAAAATTGATTTGTGTAGTTTCTATTTACAAACAAAGAGGACAGCAGTTGTCCAGGGCCAGGTTAATAACGACAGAAAACGGCCAGAAAATGGCCAGAAAATGGGCGATAGAAAACGGCCAGAAAACGGCGGGAATAGGATTCTCCTCCTATCCCATGATTCTCCTCCATTCTCCTCCTATCCCGTGCCGGCGTGCGCGGGCCTCGCCCCGTCGGCCTCGTGACTGGCCTGCGCATTGTTGCAACTGTTACTTTGAGTGGAGCCATTTTAAGTTGGCAACGCCGGCCGTTGCCGCGTCTTGTATTCAAGGAAAGAATTAAAGGGAAACTTTTGTCTCTCTCAAAAACCCGAGGACCATAGTCACTGAGAGGAATCTGATTCTTCCTTTGAGGTAAAATACAATACTTTTCTAAAATGGTGCTGGTTGAATTTGCTTTTTAGTCGTCTGGCTTATTCTTGATCTGGACTTGAATTATATATATTGTCTGTTATCTAAGTGACTTTCCACATCTTTATTAGTGGAACATTGGTGTTCTCTAAATATTATCCTCCTGGATTGCATTTAGGAACTAGAAAGATCAATTATTTGTTAATAAGAATGAATGCTGCCTTTGCCTTTACTACTGTAAGGTACCAAGATTTTAGGAAATGGAGGATTAACGAGCCTCACCAATCCTAACTTTTCTAGCAGAGCTCTAGCCCTTGAATATGTAACCCTGGAATTTAGGTCCAGGCGTCAGGCTTGAAGGTGCTTTTATTGTATCCACTTTGCCCATAGACTCCTAGAGGAGATATTTTTCAAAGAGCACATGCACAAAAGCCAATATTAACAAATGCAAAATTTCTTTTATTGTTATTTCCTTGAAGAGTTATACTTAGTATTAGAGGTTAGCAACATTATTTAATGGTTGGAATTATTTATTACATTATCCTAAGTGATGTTACCTTTTTGATGTCCTTCCTTACTGTTACTGGTTACTGACATCAATACACCATAAAATGCTGTTGTATCACCTGGTGAACAACTCAACCTCCCATTTAAAGGCTTATTATCCACAATCCTGCATGAGTCTTTCACCATGATATTGAATAGAATGAACTCACTTCTTTCAGATTTCCCCTTCTAGAAATTAAGGAACATTGCCTATTCGCCTAATGTATAATTCCCCTGTGTTGTTTGATTAAAGCACGATGAACTATAGTTCATTTTCAAAGTATGGTCAAATCTCTGAGGTAGTAGTCTTATCTGATCTTGTAACACAACATTAACACAGTCCATATCTTTTTTTTTTTTTTTTTTGAGACAGAGTCTCACTATGTTGCCTGGGCTACAGTGCCGTAGCCTCAGCCTGGCTCACAGCAACCTCAAACTCCTGGGCTCAAGCGATCCTTCTGCCTCAGCCTCCGGAGTAGCTGGGACTACAGGCATGTGCCACCATGCCCGGCTATTTTTTTTTCTCTATATGTTTAGTTGGCCAATTAATTTCTTTCTATTATTAGTAGAGATGGGGTCTTGCTCTTGCTCAGGCTGGTTTCAAACTCCTGACCTTGAGCAATCCACCCGCCTCGGCCTCCCAGAGTGCTAGGATTACAGGCGTGAGCTACCGTGCCCGGCCAACACAGTCCATATCTTACTTTTTTTTTTTTTCCACTCTGCATGATTGGGTACCCTGGCCCAATCAATCATTTTCAGAAGTTTCTCTGAAAAAGGCGGGGGAAGTGTGCCCCAGCCACCCAAATAAATGAGTTTCCAAGTTACATAATTTTCTGCAGTGGTGCTAAGCTGTCCACCCACAGGCACGTCTCCTGGCAGATTGGTACAGTCGCCATCTTCTTTAGGAGCTATGATGGAAAAATCCAGTACTGGCCAGCCTATGGGCCTCTAAGGTGAAGAGGGTGGAACTGGAATCAATTGTCAAGACCACCTAGACAAGTTCAGGGCATCCTTATGTTGCGTGAGGTGATGGGTATTTTATGGAGGGAGGGAAAACCTCTCATCCCCCCTTCCTTTGTGCCATTAGTAACGATGGTGTTGAAACTTCCTTCCAGAGTCTCTCGAGATAGGGACTACCAACAGTGGTAGGGTCACTCCCTGGATACTGTTGACTAACTCCAGAATAGAGATCATGTTGCTACAACCTGTTACTTTTAATCAGACAGGAGCATCTGTTTCTAGTCATTATTTGTGTTCCTCTTGTATATTGTGGATGTTGTTGTCACAGAGCCACTGACATAATTAAACTGTTCTGATTTCAGAGAACCCTGATTTTGACTTTAAGTCACATAGTTTTTATTTTAATTTTTGGAAATCCAGTACCAGATAGCAGAAGGATGGATTGGACTTCACTGTAGAAAACTTTCAGGAGTCGAGGGAGTGTGGAGTGCCTGCTCAGGTGCCTTTTTTTCAGGTATGAGAACATGGATATGAAGGTAATTTGAAAGCCAGTTACATCTATGAAATGAGAGCGGGGGTAGGACCCTTGGACCAAGTGGGTGGCAGGGAATGGTAGTCTGCCAGTCTACCCCATTTGTGGTACTTATTTGGGGGAGGTCCTTAAAGTAACATGTAGGTCAGTACTCCTCCAAATCTCTACCTTTCCTATATGTTGTCCATTTCCTTGCTTTGTAGACATTGCTGGGACTCCAAGGCTCCAGTCTCCAAGTGTGAAAGATGCTTGGCTCATTTTCACTTTAAGGCTATTGCCTGGCAGCTCAGCTGGTTTCTGACATACTATTTTCGCATGTTGTAGCACTGTCAATGAATTCAGGCACAGGAAGCTGGGGGGCAAGGATTTGGGGTTTTCATGCTAAGGGTCTTTACTGTGTTTCCTGTCTTATCACACAGAAATAATACAGTGAGATGAATGGATTTGGGTGAGTTCATCATGACAAAAAGTGATAGTATTGATGGTATAATAAATGCTCTCTCATCCCTGACCAGGTGAGATAGTCTGTGCTCCATACAGCAACAAAACCACAAGGCTTGATTGGTAAGCTTTCCTGTATTTGGTGCTATTTCCCCCAGATTCCTATCTGCTGTGTTTTCTTTCAGATGTGTGGAGATTCTGTGTCTGAAATTGATTTCACCTTTGCTGTCAATTGTCTGGCAACGTATGCAGTAACCGGATCAGGATTCCTGTCTGGTGAGTGATAGAGTTTCATATCAGTTTGAGATTCAAGCTTTCAGTAAATGGAAATACCAAATTTCAGAGCAGGGGACCCTCTAACCAAAGTTTACACTTTCAGAGTTTTGGTCCACTATGGCATATGTTCTGGAATGTGGTCTTCCCTTGCAGCCATTTAACTTATACTTATGAGTTGAACTTATTAGTAACATCTGCAGAATAAATTCTTGCATTATGTAGTTCTAACTCTTGGTGCCTTTTAGTTGCTTCTTGGATCACTTTGGAGTCAGTTAGACCTCAGTTCAAACCTGATTCACCAGTAACTTTCTATCCATAGTTCCTAAATAATTCTTTGAGCCTCAGTTCTCCTTATTTGCAAAACTGGATTCTTTCTTGCTGTCAGGGATGTTGTGAGAATCAAGTGTAATAATCTTTGTAAGGCAGCCCATTCACAATAATAGTTTCTCAGAAATTAATCCTGCATTTCCTGAATGCACCCATTGGAGCAGGACATTACAATGCTTAGTTTAGCCCCTCTCTCTGCCTCCTTCCTTTAATTATTTTATTTCCTTTCTCAGGTACAGCACATTCCTTGTAGGTTACACTGACTTCTCTTTGGAAACCAACAATCCTGTAATCTTCTGTGAGGTAAAAGGTGGCAGAGAAACCCAGATTTTTCCTTGCTGTGAGGTGAGTTCTGTCCTGGCCAAATTGGACATATTACACAGAGGCCGCAGTGCTCAGCATCCAGCAGGACTCATGCTGTGTGGCCTGGAGGGTGTGTATTGACTGGCAGTCCTATAAATTTCTTTCCTTGCCTATAAAAAGTCACTTATGGGCTGTGATTGGTTCATTGAACAGTAAGTTAAGACATCTGACAATGTAAGAAATAGAGGAAAAATGCTAAATATAGATGTGCACTATCCTAAGATGCTCTCTAAGAGCATCTTTAATCTTTAGTCTTAATAGAACTTCTAGTTCCTCTACTTTTCTAGTTGCATAGATTTTATTCTGGTAGCATCATGTGACCTGAAGTTCACTCAGCCAAGGTAAAAAAATCCACATTTTTTTTATTAGAAACTAAAGTGTCTAACTGTTAAATAGCACATTGACATTTCAAAGCCTTTTGATTTATCCCTGTAATTAGCTACATTATTTTCTTTTCTTGAGGCAGGACCCTCTGTCTGCTGGGCTAGAGTGCAGTGGCATCATCATAGCTCACTGCATTCTCAAACTCCTGGGCTCAAGCGATCCTCCAGCCTCCCAAGCAGGTGGGACTACAGGCACATGCCACCACGCTTGGCTAATTTTTCTATTTTTTATAGAGATGAGGTCTCACTCACTCTTCTTGCTCAGGCTGGTCACAAATGGTTATATTATTTTAAAGCTCTGTTAGGTGGTAGTCACCGCTCTTTCCTATCCAGTAAAAATCTGAGGCCAGAGGTATTTAGAAAAAGCTAAGTTTCTTAATCAAGTGACCTGATGGTGGCCTTAGTTTATTTGCTAGTCCAAAAAAAGGTGTAAAACTTAATTGTAACTAACATCTCCTCTTCCTTTTGCATGAACTTGTTGTACCCACTGCTCTTCACAGTCATCTTGGGTCTCTTCATTGGTAATTTTGCTAAGTATTTGTATTTAAAATGTGGTCATAGGTCAGAGGAATCCAAAAGGGTTAATCTCTATTTGGGTTGATATCCCCAGAATTCAGAAACCTAGGAAAAGTAAAAGTAATCCTTTTCAGAACTTATGGTGAGGACTGACTTCTTGATTCCCAAGGAGTTCAGTCCTTGGCCTTTTGACTTATCTGGGGCTTACTTTGGATGGTTACTAATTATTTGGAATTTTAATGTGTGCCATAAATTTTTGGTGTGATTCCCCCCAATACTTATATTTGGATTAAATGTGTTTTCATACTTCTCGTTTATATGAGTATTAGAGAGAGATTGGATTATAATGGAAATTTTAGGGCAAGCCTATATGGATTATGGATCTTTTATGGAGCAAAAAATTTTTTTCTTGGTATTTCATGAAAAAGCACTATGCACACAAAGGTTAATATGCTCAAATATTATTTTCTTTAAAAATAACTTCAAATTGTAATATGTGCTCACAAAGAAAGTCTGGAAACTACGAAGAGTGGTATGCTTTTTGTTTAACTCCTAGCTCTCCAAAGGAAAAGAAAAAAAAAACATGATGTGTTAACATTTGCCAATTTCTAAGATATAAATTACTCCCACCATGGCCAGTTTCAAGCTACCAATATAACATCACCCAATTCAGATTTAAGAAGACATGTGCACTATGGGTTCATATGAGCCAGTTTTTACACAGCACTGAATTAATTTTAAAATCTCTAGCAATCCAACTACATAGAGTTAAGGCCACTGCTAACATTTTGGTGTTCTTCCAACTAGTCTTGCTATGAAAACATACATATTTGTTCTGATGAGTCTCATTACTGCTTTTTATTAAGTACAGTAAGTCTTCAGTGTCACCAATAGGTTTTTGGAAACTGCGACTTGAAGTGAAACCACATGCAATGAAACCAATTTTACTGTAGGCTAACTGACATAAACAAGAGTTAAGTTCCTACAGCAAGTTTCTCGTCTCAGAAACATCACCAAACTTCTAAATAAAGATCTAAAACACTTCTAATATTAAACATTTAAATAAATGTGAGCTATATATACCTTTAAGAAAGGTTAATAAAAACAAGATATAATAATTATTTATCCATTTTTTTGGTGAATCAGGGAGTGAGAGTGGTCTTGGTGGTGGTGTGTTTAAATCAAGGAATAGATGTTTGCAAAGTGAAAATTGTAAGGAGCACCTCCTGTCACCACGCAAGTAAAAAAAAAAAAAAAAACATGGCAGGTTTGCTGAGCGCTTTGGTACTGCATCATTTATTGTGCATTTGTATGATTATCATAGACTTTAAGAATTTTTATTTTACAGTAATTTGTATTCATTTATTCAGCCATTTTCCAACCCACTTATTCTGGTTTAGGGTCATGGTGCCCAGAGCTTTCCCAACAGGCAGCTCAGAGTGCAAGGCTGGAACCATTCCTGGACAGGATGCCATTACATCTCAGGGCACACTCACATACACTCCCACACTCAATCAGACTGGGACAATTTAGACATGCCAATTAACCCAATGTGCACATCTTTGGGATGTGGAAGGAAACCAGAGTACCCAGAGAAAACCCACACAGACATAGGGACAATGTACAAACTCCACACACAGTGGCCCTGGCCGGGCTTGGTTTTTTTTCCCTCAATCAATGTCATAATGAAACGATATAGGAGATCACATTATTTGAGGACCTGCTGTAAATCTGTGCTGTCTCATTCAGATGTCTGACTCTTCCATGTTACCAAACTCGAATGTTATGCATGCACTTAGGTAGAGCATAATGATGGAGTGAATTTATTTTAAAGATTCTAATTTTTGTTAAACCTAATGCTCTAAAAAGCATTGTACAGGGTAGCATTTAACAAGTTGTATTGTCAATGCAGATTTATTGTCTGTGTGACTTTAGTGACAGTATATGTAGGAGTGGTGAAGAGACCATGATCCTTATAGGAACAGTTGGAATTCATTTATATTGCTTGATGCAGAATAGCTGTAGGTCTGCCCATTGGAATGTAAACGCAAGTGAGAGAGAGGATTTCTCTGTCCTGTGCATATTTTATTTGTATTCTTAGTGTCTGGAGTTGATTCTAGGAATAAACTGCCTCCTACTGAAGGACCCCAGGGCTAGGTGAGGCATCAAAAGGGACAAAAGGCACTGCTATGTGTTTTTGTATACTCACACAATTTAGGAAGCTGTGCCCGGAGCCCAGAAGGAGCTGATGAGGTTGCCACACAATGGCCAAACCAGGCGGATTCTCCAGGCCATTGAAGTGGAGTACTGCATAAGGACTCTGGGTAGCCAGGAGTACCTCAGGAGAGCTTCACGCTGCTGGATTCCCAAAGAGCAGACCTGTGAGCTTTGGCTTGAGCTCTCTGCCCAAAGTCAGAATGGAGGCTCTGCTCCCCTTGCTTGAGTCCTCCTCCTGATGACACAGTGATTGATGACTGGGCAAGGACTTCATCTGAGGGAACAGGGCAAGTGATGCCCGCTGAAAGCATGGTGGAAAGAGAGTAGTAAGAAGTGCACAAAGGGATGTGTGTAACCACCTGCTGAGAGTAACGTCTCTAAATTTGATCTGTTCCTAACATTCCGTTTCACTGTTTCCCTCTGGGCTGCTTGCTAAATGCCTGCCTCTCAAGATTCTGATAGAGGTAAGGATATTTGTGAGTCACCGAAAAGAAGCATTATTTTGAAAATATATCATTTTGATTCACAAAACAAAATGGCTGCAGGTGAAGATTTTCACAGCCTGTGTGAGTGTTAATTAGAATCGGTTAGAAGCCTTGTCTGTGAGGGATAATTGCTGAATTCAAATATGTGCACCTATAAACTGAGTCTTATCAGTTAAAGCCATGGCTGGCATCAAACCATTGGGAAACCCCAAACCCCAACAAACCATCTGTTCCCTTGGACTTTTGACTAAAACAAAGTCACCCACACACAGCTAGTTAGTATAAGCATAGGTCATTTGGGTACTTAAACCTAATGGAAATTTTGATTCCTCTATTAAGCAAAAAACACTGTCCAGCTACTTACTGTTAGCATCTCTCATTTTCAGCTGTTCCATAAACCTGTCTTCCTTTCGTACATGTAGTTAGGTTGGAAATGTCAAGGGACCACAGAGGGATGTTTATGAAATTCCATAAAAAATGTTTTCACTAAACAGTATTGGTATTCTGGAGGAGTTGGTAATGACTTATTTTCTATCTGCATCTGCTTTTTGCCCCTCCCCTTCTCCTTGAACTTTTGCTTGAGTCTAGGAATCAATTTTGTCTAATTTCCAAATGTAGCATGCCCATGGTTTGGCTGGATTCATTATACATATACCCAGAGTGGAAGGTAACTGTGTACATCTTAATGACATAAATATTGCCCTCACCTTGAAAAGCTTTTTCTCACTTCCTGCTATTCTATTTTGTCATTTCTTAGCAGAATCGAGGGATATACTGTGATATTTTATTAAAATGAGGGTCTCTCTAACAGTATTTTGATCCTACTGTCACATTTCATTGCAAGCTCTACTTACTGATCACGTGTAGGCATTTGTTGGAACTCATATTTTTCATGGTGTTCTAGTGAGTCAGAAGTGATCCAGAAAAGGTTGTGCCTTGATCACTGACTGTCCAGCTATGGGGCTGAGATGAATTTCCTGCAGTCCCTTTGTGCAGGGCTCTTCAGAGTAGAAATAGGCTAGCTGCTCATTGGGTGTAGAAACCAGGCAAAAAATAGAAGTTTGTGTTTTGTTTTTGTTTATATAAAAGTAATACACATGTGGAATTTAAAGAATCAAATAGATCCAGGAAGTTTATTCATAAAAATAGTAGGTCTCCAAACTATCACCATTCCTTCATTTCTTCGCATGTTTATCCGGAAGCAACACCGTATGATTTTGTGATTGTAGAAAAAAAACTGGTGCTTGAAAACTTCTCAGAAAAAATATGAGAGCACTAAAAGGATTTAAGATGTAGTTCTCTGGCCACGTTTGTTGTCTGTTCTTCTGAGGGGAGAAGAATTACAGAGGTCAGATCCCCAGAGAAAGGGCATCAGGAGACATGGGATGACAAATAGGAAATGATCTATTACCCTTAGCGACCCACAGCCTAGAGGGAGGGAGAGTCCTGTGAACAGCCGTGCCGTGTAGAGCTGTTCCTGAAGATGAGGATAAAGCAGACAGGAGGACAGGGGCCTTTGGTGTGAAAGGTGTCATGGTCACGGTATGTTTAAGGCAATGTCTTCTATCTCCTTTTCCCTTCTTACTCCTCTCTGTGCTTCACCATCTCTCCAACTGGACAAGCAACCTAAGGCAACACAGTTCTGGGATTTTCATTATGTGGCCCAAGATGCAGCCAGCAAATACGGAAGAACACATAATAGCAAGAGACAAAACTATGACATTCTATAGACACCACCTCTCCCTCCAACTTTCAGCTTTAGAAATATGGGCATTCAAAAGAAATGTCTAGTACTGTTGCCACTTGTTTTTTTAAAACTTTAGTATGTCTTCATACTCTCTCCCTTGTAGTTTGCTTCAACTAGTAATAATAACTAAAGATGATTTTTAGTTGGAGAAGACATCAGGAAACTTTAAATTTTAGTACCCTTAAAGGCAGTCTCAAGGCTGAGGTGGGAGGATCACGTGAGCTCAGGAGTTTGAGGTTGCAGTGAGCTATGATGATGCCATTGTACTCTAGGCTGGGCAATAGAGCAAGGCTCTGTCACACACACACACACACACACACACACACACACACACACACACAAAGCAGTCTCAGTTTGAAATGCGTCAGTTGTTTTAAATACTTAATTTAAATGTGTTTTCCATCTATGGTCCATTTTTCAAACACATGGGCAAGGAGCTGGTAACTCCATGCCCTTAACACTATCAGTCTTTCTTGATCTGTTATTACTAATAAAATGACAAAGACTGAGTGCTCTTAAAACATGAGCAAAGGATAGTAAGTAGTGTTCATCATCATCTTTTTATCACCCAGAGCCTGAGAACAATTCTTTTCATCCCAGAAAAATATTTTATTCACCAAAATGCAGAAGGAAATTTGGGCTCCACTGCAGACGATTTAAATACTAATTTCTTGGTGGTAGTTTCTCAGCCTGAAAAATGATAGCTCAGTCTTAGGTGTATAAGCTTCATGAGTTCACAGAAGACTGGGGGAGACAGGCCAAATTAGGCAATGTGGAAAGGAGTGGAGGGAAAGTGTGTGGGGGCATTTCAGTTAGTCAGTTTACTTGTAAGGGGATCACAATCTGAGAACCTTTCATTCTCAGAATTACTTTATGTATTTGACTTCTTTCTTTCCAAACACCTTGAGCTCAATGGAAAATGAGTAGTTTGGAATTGGACTGGATTGCCTCTATTCAGAACAGTAACTTGAGCTTATGGAGAAATTAAGGTGCTTGATACAATGCTCCAAATACATGTAAGGAAAAAGCAAATGCCAGTACTCATTTTGAGTATACGAGAGAGTACTGTCCTCTTGCAACACTGAGAAATTGGTGATGGGGTCAGTTCTTTATTTTCCATTTTCCCTGTGAATTCTGTCTTTCTGAGCTGGTATAGGCTTTGCTGCCCCTGCCTCTTGTGGATTTTTCTTGGACCTGTGAAAAATAGCTCTGGAGATAGGTGGACTCTCGACCTCTTCACTTGTTTGTGGAGTTGGATTATCTGGAACAGACTTATGCAAATGAGCTGCTGTTTGAGGGTAATGTTCCAACATATTCCTTGATACAGTATTCCTTCTGCTTTTCCATATTCCAGTATCTTCATGCTGTAGCTTTTTTTTTTTTTTTTGAGACAGAGTCTCACTCTGTTGCCTAGGCTAGAGTGCCGTGGCATCAGCCTAGCTCACAGCAACCTCAAACTCCTGGGCTCAAGTGATCCTTCTGCCTCAGCCTCCCGAGTAGCTGGAACTACAAGCATGCGCCACCATGCCCGGCTAATTTTTTTCTATATATTTTTGGTTGGTCCTCTAATTTCTTTCTATTTTTAGTAGAGACGGGGGTCTCACTCTTGCTCAGGCTGGTTTCGAACTCCTGACCTTGAGCGATCCTCCTGCCTCAGCCTCCCAGAGTGCTAGGATTACAGGTGTGAGCTACCGTGCCTGGCCTTTATGCTGTACCTTAATCTGCAGTCATGGTTGCTGCCTATAATATTTCAGTTCCCTGTTGTGGTCCCATACTGATTTTCAGGAGAGCTTAGCTGAATTTCTAAGTTTTAACTCCTTACATTGGTCAGTTGCTTTTTCTTATATTGGGCTAGTTCTGTGTGCCAGGTTTCAGTGCCTTCTTTTCTATGAAAAGAAGTTGTTTTCTGACCCAGAGTTTTGTTTTCTTAACAAAATCTTGTTTGTGGGGTCTCACTGTAAGGACACTTCTGAAACATGATGTGTTTTGAGTCTGTTAAAAACATCCATTCTTTAGCCAGGTCCTGTCTACTTTGCATGAACACCAACAAGCTATCTAAAATAAACCAAACTAGACTTTGGTTTTCTCTGTACTTGTTTTACTTGGCTCCGCTTTATGACATCTCATCTTTGATGTGCCTTTCCTCAGGGTCCTGATTCCATAAATTTCTCTGCACTGTGGCCTCAGGAAACATGTAATTCCTATTGCCCACCTACAGTAACTAGTAAAATTTTAGTATTTTATGCTGATATTACTGGACTTTCCTTATCATTCACTTAGATTTTTAATCTTAATTTTCGAGGAGTGGTTTCCTGATTTCTATTTCTATTTCTGCATGTTTTAGCTACACCTCTAATATGTACTTTTTAATAATTTTCTCCTTCTTGGCTGCTGCAGGGGGTAGGGATTGGGGTCTTTTCATTCTCATTTTTGAATTATTGTCTCTGTTGAGTTAGGTTCTTGGGTCCTGGTTACCGTTTGTGATCTTTTAACAACTTAAACTTTCCTCCGTATCTAAATATACTCTTGAAGAGAAAATAGACCTGGGTTGATTTCCTTTCCTATTTTTATCCATCCTTCCAGGTCTTCAAGGTCTCTTAATTATTCCTCTATGTCCACAGACTAACTTCTAAGATCTCACACTTAGTATTAAGAACTCTTGGCCAGGCACGGTGGCTCACACCTGGAATCCTAGCACTCTGGGAGGCTGAGGCGGGCGGATGGCTCAAGGTCAGGAGTTCGAAACCAGCATGAGCAAGAGCAAGACCTCGTCTCTACTAAAAAAATGGAAAGAAATTAATTGGCCAACTAAAAATGTATGTAAAAAATTAGCTGGGCATGATGGTGCATGCCTGTAGTCCCAGCTACTCGGGAGGCTGAGGCAGAAGGATCGCCTGAGCCCAGGAGTTTGAGGTTGCTGTGAGCTAGGCTGATGCCATGGCACTCACTCTAGCCTGGGCAACAGAGCGAGACTCTGTCTCAAAAAAAAAAAAAAAAAAGAACTCTCTTACTTTCAGCTTAATCTATTCTATTTTAAAAAAATTCTTCCACTGCTCATAATCTTTGATTTGGCAGAATACTTAACTCCTCTGAACTTTAGTTTTCTGAAGTATAAAATGGAGCTAAGATCTGCCTCAGCTTCTTAAAGGGGTTGTTATGAGAGGAGAAGGAATTAAGAGTATTGTTGAATGCTGGGCCCTCAAAAATACCACCAGAATAACCTAACCTATTGGTAGGGCAAAGTTGTGTTTATCATGACTGTGGTAAGAGTCTTAGTAGCATGTCAGAGGAGGGCAGACAAAGTTTGGATATTTGTGAGATTTTGGAGTCTGATTTAAGGTGGCTTTTTTTGGCTTTTTTTGAAACAGTGTCTCACTCAGTGTTATCATAGCTCACAGTATCCTCAAACTCTTGGGCTCAAGCAGTCCTCCTGCCTTAGCCTTCCGAGTAGCTGGGACTGTAGGCTGGGACTACAGGCGTGCATCACCACGCCTGGCTAATTTTTAAAAAATTTTTGTAGAGACGAGGTCTTGCTATGTTGCTCAAGTTGTTCTCAAACTCCTGGGTTCAAATGGTCCTCCTGCCTGGGCCTCTCTATAGTGCTGGGACTGTAGATGTGAGCCACCACACCCAGCCTAAGGTGCCTCTTTGAATGTAGAAGCTTGATTAGGATTGGACAAGGATTGTGATATAATAGTTTTAGGATCGGTGGACAGAACTAGGGAAGGCTTTTGAGGCAAGGGCTTTGATTTTAATTCTGTCTGCTGAATGTCTGTTTGCTGTTCATTTGATGAACATATCTACACACACACACAGGTTTTTTTTTTGAGACAAGATCTCACTCTCACTCTGTTGTCCAGGCTGGAGTGCAGCATTTGAATATTTTTTCCGGGAAGCTTCTGGAATGAATAAGAGTTATTTGCAATTTTTTTCTGCTTGTGCAAGATTTACCCAAAATAGTAAAGTTATGTTGATGAATACAGTAGGATAATAAAATTACGTTAGTGAAGACAACCAGAGTAAAATAATGTTAATGTAGACAGTGAACTGTAAGGAGGTATATGCTTCCCATTTTCAGTATACAGAAGCACTTTGTAAATGGTAAGTATTTTATGAATGGTGATGGTAACATTAATAAGGCAAGTGTTTTCGCCTTTTTTTTTTTAAGAGATGAGGTCTTACTCTGTCACTCAGGCTGCAGTGCAGTGGCATCATCATAGCTTACTGCAGCCTCAGACTCTTGGGTTCAAGTGATCCTCCCACCACAGCCTCCCAAGTAGCTGGGACTATAGGCGTGTGCCACCATGCCCGGCTAATTTTTTAAAAAATGTTATAGACATAGGATCTCACCATATTACACAGGCTGGTCTTGAACTCCTGGCCTCAGGTGATTCTCCTGCCTCTTAGCCTGCAAGAGTGCTGAGATTACAGGCTTGAGCTAGTAATCAAACCTTGTTTTTGATTCTTATGCCTTTCTACCTAATGCAATATTTTTTTCTGCTTGCACTCAGTGAAAAGGGAATCTTTATTCAGAATGACTAATGTTCTGAAATGTCATTTAACTCCATCCAGTGCCTGGGCTCAACCTAGCTTGGAAAAGTCAAGTGTATAACAACTATTGTACACAATTTTCTTCACTCTTTTAGAAAGTGACTAATCACAAGAGATAATGGAAGGCAGGTTCATTGGGGGATTTCATCCAGGTTAATCCTTCAAAACAAGATAAAATATCTGGGGGCAGATAAACTCAACATGCTGAGTGAAATGCCAGAAATAAAACTCTTCATCTGGCCAACCTGAGTCAGCCTTCTGCCTTCTTCGTAGTATGTCTGAAAATGAAATCTTAGTAGGTCTTCCTTGTCGGCTTCCAATCTGGCCCTGATACTGGTTTCACTAGTTAGCTCCAGCTATGTGGTATATAGTTTAGACTTATTTTTTCTGGCTCAATTGCCATAAACTGGTGAATGGATTGCTTACCTCACAGATTAATGTGGAGAAAATAGCATAGGATTATATCTAATGTTGGGCCAGCACTTAAAATTTTGTTCTCTCAAGATAAACACTTTAAAGTCAATTATCTCTAGGCTATGTGAACATCAAGTCAATAGTATTGATTAGTCCTCTTAATTTAATAGACAAGTATGATTCCTTCTAATAGTTCTGATACTATTGTAGAAAACAAATGGACACAGAGGAAAGAGCACTGTATTTTGGTATATGTTACAGCTTCTTAGTAACCTAGAGCTTGTGTATTAGTTTAACTTTGAAGAGTTCTTGAGTGTTTGTAGTGAAGGGGAAAATGGCTGTGGGAGGCTGTTCCCAGTGATTAGTATTGGGTACTGTTTCAAATGGATGCATGTATTCTATATATACATAGACTTATAAAAAATTCATCCAAACTTAGCTTAAAACAATGAACAATTATTATTTCAAAGTTTCTGTGGATGAAGAATATGAATGTGGCTTATCTGGGTGACTGTGGCTCAGGGTCTCTTGGGAAGATGTGATCGACTTGTTTGCCAGAGCTGTATTATCTCCTGGTCTCAACTTGAGGAACATCTGCTTCCAAGGTCACTCATGTAGCTGTTTGCAGTCCTTATATCCTTACTGGCTGTTGGCTGAAGACATCATTTTCTTGCCACTTGGGTCTCTCTCCATTGGGCAGCTCACAACATGGCAGCTGTTTTTTTTTCAGAGTGAATGAGAGCAAATAAAGTCTCTCAGATGCAAGATGCAAGCCACAGTCTTTTGGTGACCCAGTCTTGGAATTGATATCTACCATTTCTACTGTGTTCTCTCTGTTAGAAGCCAGTCAGTAAGATCAGCCCACCTTCACGGGGATGGGATTTTTCACAGGAGTGTGAATACCTGAAAGTTAGGAGCATTTGGATCCATCTCAAAGGCTGCTTACCACAATGCCTGACTCAGCCCAGCAGTTACTTCAGAGGCCCAGGAGTCAAGGAGTACTGTCTTCATTATGAAATCATGTAAACATGAGGAGTTAGCCTTTGTGTGCATCTGCCACCATTGTGGATGGGAAACATTCATAGAATGAAATTCATTCTGTTTTTATGCTAGGTGAAGGTTATCACCTAGTTTAATCCCCCCTAGCATCTAGAGCACCAATAAATTATTTGATGGTCTTCCCCATGGATTACATGTTTGAAAAAGTTGTAGGGACCAGATAAACTACATTATTAAGTGTTAATTTGGTTCTTCATCACATAGAAATTTTTGGCATTGGAAACTGTCAATTAGGGCTTTTGATGACCTGTGTTATACTAAAGCACTGAGTTGATAAATTCCTGCCTTTCTACCTGTTTATATTAAACTCTCAGATTTCAGCAATTTACATAATACTGTACTCAGTCTGCCTTGCTTCTGATTTCACAGAGTATTCAGTAGATAAATGCAACTCAACAAAGAAGGGATAACGTGTAAAGGTACTCACATAGTCTAGGTTGTCTGTTAAGATTAAAGAAAACACTTCCACTATGGGATTTTCTTCTTTTCTCCTCATTTCCCCTTCTCCTGTAGCTATAGGACCATGGCTGAAACAGCTGTGATAAAAAGGTAACAACTGTTTACCTCAGTTTTGCTTAGATGTAGTGAACTGTCTAAAAATCGGTTTGATGTATTTTTTTCTGATTCCTACTCCCTCCCATAAATCTGGGCCTGTTTTTTTGTCCCATTTGCATACTAAATACTTTCCATCTCAGGGCTTTTACTTGTACTATTTCTTTCCTCCGTCTGGAACGTTGGTCTTAGCCATCCCTGGCCTGCTGATACCTGGCCATCTATAGTCTCTTCACAGTGTGGTATTCAACCATTGAAGTACAAATCATGAAACGAGAACTGGAAAGGGCCTCAGAGACTACTCAGTAATTTTTCTAATCTTATCTGGTATACAAAAACATTGCAGAAAACAGATTTTCTCAGGAAACAAAGAATGCATCACATACTTGAAATAAACTCAGGGCAAAGCCAGCCATTGCAAAGAATGTGGGGAAAAAACATGGCAAAGAAAAGGTTTCCCCCGCAGAACCTTACATTCTAGTTAGAGAGGCAAAAGTAACTCGATTCGCTTAATCATCATAATGAGTTGAAGGAAAGGAAACATTGCTATTTAGATAGAAAAGTCTTAGACAGTCTTGATGGTGGGTTGCAACTTGTTTTGGCTTTTCAAGAATAAAGCAAGAGTAAGAATCGACAGAGGAGGAGAGGAGAGTACCAGAGAAGAGAAAGGTACACAGTAAGGAGCTAAAAGTGGGAGGGAACAAATAGGACTGCCATCATCTTTAATGCTGAATTGCTGATTGACATCTGCTGCTGCAGCTACACTTACATCTTTCCCAGCACTGGTATGACTTGACCCTGAGTACACAAAGGCTTTATTGGATTATTACTTCTGTGACACTATAGTTATTAGTCATACTCAGTCATAGGACCTGACAATATAATGATGTTCTATTTTTACTTCTGTCCTGGTAATGTCCCAAAAGCACTGAAATTATGACCAGAAAATTAATTTCTTTGCATTTGAATGAAAAGTAAAAGAACAGGGAATAATTCTACATTCAGGCTACAAATCTCTAGAGTTGTTTAGAAACACTGTTAAGAGTTTGGGTCAAAGTTTGCATTAAACTTTGCCACTCCTCCCAAGAGGAACTGATGAGAGAAATATTAGATCAGAACATGTTAGTGTAGTTCAAGGCTATTAAACAGATGGACGCACATACATGCACATGTGATTGTAACATTGATTATTCTGCTAGATCAGAAAAGAAGTAGCTCTTTGTTTTGCCACATACAAGTTGCTTTCCTGAGTATGTAAATGAAATCAGCTACTTCTTAATCTGAGCTTCTCAGAGGATGTTTTTTTTTTTTTGAGATGTATTTACTTGTGTATGTTTGATTCCTCAACAGAATAGTGAATGAATTATTCCAGTGCAACCTGGAAATTAAAAATTACAGAGTACCCAGAAGTTAAGGAAGCGTATTCATGTAAAGAAGAGGTATTGCATCTAATACCAGGATATGAACACACAGGACCATTTATGTTCTCTTTTGTGTTTAATTCCTGATAAGGTCAGCTAGGCCACATTCAGCGGCTTCCCAGAACTCTTCCCTAATACTTAGTCTACATTCTCATACTGTCAAAGCCAAGAGGGCCCTTGGAGATCACTCGCCATCGTATAAGTGAAGAAATGGCAATTTAGTGAGATAAAGGCCGCCCAGATTGTGAGTGAGCTGAAAACTAGAGTCTTTTCTTTTGCTATATATTGTTAGTTCCATCCCACTGTGCACCTTTCCTCTCTGGAGAACTCAAAACTCACATTTCCAGGAAGCCAATAGATAAATAAAAGCAGTAAATTAGCTTCTTTTTTCAGGTGGAGGGATGGAACCATAGTGACCTTAAATTATTTATCCACAGTCATAAGCCTGGAAAAGGGACGAGGTCAGGAATCTTTTTTACCATGCTCTAGCCACACCTCTGTTTGATAACTTCATCAATATTTAGGAAGAAATGTAATGGAATTAGGTAGTTAATGTTATTACTGCTTCATACTGAATGTGACATTCAGTCATTAGACTTTGCCATTCTTCTAGAATTCAAAGTTTTGTAGGGATTCTTAAATACTTATTTCTAGAGCTAGATTAGGGTTAGGATTAAAGCATTAGTGATGAGAAGGGAGGAGTGATATGAATGTACATAGTTGAATCTAATAGGGGTTCAGCCTTCCAGCAGCTTCTGGGTATGTAATAAGTGTGTTTTATAAGCAGGTAATTAATAGGTAGAAAGTAGTAAGTGTGCTACATTTGAGGTCTGGATCTGAATCTAAGGCATTATATCAGCACTCAGAAATGTTACTGTAAGGCATAAATACCAGGGAGTGTCTTAGGCACATGTTTTCTGTGCAGTTGGGAAACTCGATTGGACAAGATAAGAAACGCATGGAAACATTAGATATCCTTGGGGAGAAGTATATTATTTATTTAGATCCCATGAAATTGCTTTGGACAATCATCTCTCCCTTCATTAACTCAGCAATTAAGTATTGAATTCTATTATATTAATAGAGTAGATTGGGAGCATTTAATAACTCTCTGTTTAACTTATATTTTGAAATAAGTAATGAGAGTGAAGCACAAAGCCAGTGTTAACTCTGGATGGACTATAAGTTTTTTTGGGTTTGATTTTTTTATTTGTTTATTAGTTTTGTTTTGCTTTTTTGAGACAGGGTTTCACTCTGTCACCCATGCTGGAGTGCAGCGGCATCATCATAGCACACTGCAACCTCAAACTGCTGAGCTCAAGTGATCCTCCCGTCTCAGCCATCTGAGTAGCTGGGACTACAGGCAAAAGCCATCACACCTGGCTAATTATATATATATAGTTAGTTGTCCAACTAATTTCTTTCTATTTTTTTTAGTAGATATGGGGTCTCACTGTTGCTAGCTAATATTTTTAATTTTGTAGAGATGGAGTCTTGCTATGTTGTCCAGGCTGATCTTGAGCTCCTGGCCTCAAGTGATCCTCCTGCCTCAGCCTTCCAAAGTGCTAGGATTACAAGCATGAGCCACTATGCCCGGCCTGGACATGCTTAGAAATAGTTTCCAATATAATCTTTCTTACTAAAATCTACTGTTAGTTTGACCGCTGTCTGTACACTGATTGCCATACTGCTTGCAGTAAAATGTCACCCCTGTTAACTGCAATTTCTTTGACAGTTTTTCCATTTGAATTATTCATCCTAGTTTTGATGGGATACTATGAAAAACAACAATATAGTAAATGCTTGTAGTACGTCTTCAAAAAACTATATACCAAATGATTTTATAAAGTGGTGCGAAAAGCTATGAACCAAGTTGACTGTCTGTTACTCTGACTGTCCAATTCAGGCCAGTCTGTGTTCACAGGCTGTCAAGAATGCTATGAAAGCATCTCCTAAGGAGAGTGAGAGGTTAGCTAAGATGACCTAAAAGGTTCCTTCCAGCTATTGAGTATAAAATTTGTTTAAAAGCTAAATTGGGGGTGGACAGGATAGATACCATCTGCAAGTGACATTTAAAGGGTTTTGGATTTTTTTCTTAAAGCTGATGAAGACCAAAATGCTTCTTGCCAAAAGTCACAGTTTACCTTTCTCTTTGTGGTAGTCTGTAGGTTGTCTGTTTGCTCTTGTGACAGTTTCTTTGGCTGTGCAGAAGCTTTTTAATTTGAACAGGTCCCATTTATTTATTTTTGTTGATGCTGTGATTGCCTTTGGGGTCTTCTTCATAAATTCTTTGCCTAGACCAATGTCTAGAAGAGTATTTCCAATGTTTTCCTTTAGAATTCTAATAGTTTCACACCTTAGGTTTAAGTCTGTTACCCAGCGTGAGTTGATTTTTGTGTGAGGTGAAAGGTGTGGATCGTGCTTCAGTCTTCTACATGTGGCTATCCAGTTTTCCCAGCACAATTTATTGAATAAGGATTATTTTCCCCAGTGTATGTTTTTGTCTGCTTTGTCAAAGATTAGATGGGTACATGAGAATGGTTTTATATCTGGGTTCTCTCTTCCTATTAATGTTATCTAAGCAGTTGTTTCTTTATTTT
>CAUYRT010101666.1:0-41288 GCA_963574885.1 Lepilemur ruficaudatus | reverse complement strand
GGGCTGTAGAGTGCTGTGGCATCAGCCTAGCTCACAGCAACCTCAAACTCCTGGACTCAAGCAATCCTTCTGCCTCAGCCTCCTGAGTAGCTGGGACTACAGGCATGCGCCACCATGCCCGGCTAAATTTTTACATATATTTTTAGTTGGCCAATTAATGTCTTTCTATTTATAGTAGAGACAGGGTCTCGCTCTTGCTCAGGCTGGTCTTGAACTCCTGACCTTGAGCGATCCGCCTGCCTCGGCCTCCCAGAGTGCTAAGATTACAGGCGTGAGCCACTGCGCCCGGCCTGATTAAAATCTTTTATAGGCAAACAATATGCTATAAAAAATTCAGATGGAATTAGGGTAAAGATACTTTGTTAAGTAAATTTTCAGATCACTTTGAATATATTGTATCCCTTTTATCTTTGTTCTATACTGTTACAGAGTTATGTGTCTCCATGATGGTGATACGTTCTGAGAAATATATCCTTAGACAATTTTGATGTTGTGCAAATATCATAAAGTGTAATTACATAAACCTACATGGTGTAGCCCTACTACACAACAAGGCTATATGGTATAGCCTATTGCTTCTAGGCTACAAACATGCACAGCATGTTATTGTACTGAATACTGTAGGCAATGGTAACACAATGGTATCTGTATCTAAACATAGCTAATCATAGAAAAGTTACAGTAAAAATACAGTATTGTAATCTTATGGGACCACTGTCATATATGGTCAACATTTGTTGACCTAATTGTTATGCAGCTCATGATTGTACTGTGTATTTTTTCTTTTTTTGATACAGAATCTTGCTTTTTTGCCTGGGCTAGAGTGCAGTGGCATAATCATAGCTTTGAAACCTCAAACTTCTGGGCTCAAGCAATCCCCCTGTCTCAGCCTCTCAAGTAGCTGGAACTACAGGTGCATGCCATCATGCCTGGCTAATTTTTCTATTAATATTTTTTTGTGGAGACGAGGTCTCTCTATGTTGCCCAGGGTGCAACTCCTAGCCTCATGTGATCCTCCTGCCTCAGCCTCCCAAAGTGTTGGTGCCCGGCCTGTTTTGTATATTTTTATATGGTAAAGGCAATCTAGGTGTAATGAGACTAAGCTTGGAGTCAGATCTTCTCAAGTTGAAATCTGCCTCTGTCACACTAGCTTTGTGACCTTGAAAAAATTATTCAATCTTATGTAGAATCCGTTTTTCATCTTTAAATTGAGGATATTATAGAACCTACCCAATACAGTTTTGAAACTAATAGGTAAATTAATATATACACAAAATACTTAGTACAATACCCAGCATATAATTAGGAAGCTCA
Source organism: Lepilemur ruficaudatus (assembly GCA_963574885.1). Classification (NCBI taxonomy): domain Eukaryota; kingdom Metazoa; phylum Chordata; class Mammalia; order Primates; family Lepilemuridae; genus Lepilemur; species Lepilemur ruficaudatus. Next base: position 39,974 of record CAUYRT010101666.1, on the reverse strand, counting down.
ATAAAAATTTCAGTTATTATTAAGTCTCTGGATACTGGAATTAATTCCTAAGGCCCTGTGTTGAGCTCAGAGGATACGAAGATGATAAGGTATGTTTCCTTAGAGAAGTCTTCCTGGAGGACATGATGATGCCTGTTTTAAGTCTTAAAAGAAAATAGCGAGGTCCAGGACATCGTGTGGGTATGCAGGTGACAGAAAGAATTGGGCTCGGGGAAGTGGTTACAGAGGAGAACTAATGTTGCCCAGGAAGATGGAGCCCTGTGAACAAAGACAGACAGCAAGCACACTGGGGAAAAGTAAGTAATTTAATGTGGCCAAAGCTCCTTTGTGAGGTGGGAAGGGGTAAGAGGGGAGAGTTGAGAGCATGACCGTGAGTAAGATCACTCTGAGGATGTGTAGAATAAGCCATGAGAAATGCAGTGAATCAAGGACAGAGGCTTGGGGAACCCCAGCATTGAAGGGGTAGTTTAGGAAACCAAGCCCAGAAAGAAGAAGAGTTTCCTGCTCGCCTTCTCTTCTTTCCCTCTCACCCAAGGAGCACTGATGCTGGTTGGGACCTTTTCTGATACAGATCAGATAGGAAAGGCTGTGGGTGGCTGTGGGGATGAAGCCAGAGAGGCCAAGTTAATCTCCCTAATAAATAGCTGGGAGAGGAGTGGCAAAAGAGTTAGAAAAACAAACAGCAACAAAAACTCTAGGGCTGGGTTTCATGGATTAAAATCTCTAGAGAAACAGAGAATAGAAGGAAGGGATTTCAGGAGGGTGTCCCTTGGGTTATGAACTGAATCCCCCTTGATGTTCTTTGAGAAATAAAATTGGAAATTCTTCTTATTTTGGCATAACTGGACTAAGCGTGCAGAGACAGAGCCACGTTGGAGCCCTGGTTTGATTATGGTTATTGAAGGACCTGTTGGATAGGAAGTAGGAGAAATAAGAGAGTGTAATTAGAGTCATAAAAATTTACTATTATTGTTGTGATAAACTAATAGTAGTATAAGTACTAATGGCAATCAGGACTTTTCAATTCTACAAGATAGGTACTAGTATTATTTCTATTTTATAGATAAGAAAATTGAGGCACAGAATAGTTGGATTGATTTGCCCAGGGTCATACAACTAGTACCTGATGAAGCCAGGAACTGAACCCAGACACCTGAATTTATAGAAACCACTGGAATCAAGATTTTAACTAAAGGATAGAGTGGTAGAGGGTAAAATTCAAAGTCTAAATGCTATTTACTATCTAATATTTTATTTTCTCTGTAAGAAAGGGATTATATTAAATACTTAATGGATATTTAATGTATATGGCAGTTCTCCTTTAAGTTGGAAAATTGTTACAATGTAGTTTAAAGAGTTTAATGTAGTTTAAAGAGTTCCACGAGGTGGAACATAGCTTTTCTTCTATAGAATAAAACATGCTTTTCCCCTCTCCCATGCACACAAGTATGAAGCACAATGTGCATTCTGAATAAGTGCTGGCTGAATTGATAAGTTCTATAATACAATTTGCAAGGCACTGTCTGGATAGCTGCTGAAGCACGGTCGCACTTACAAAGATGCATGCATTTATAACCCCAAGTTTCTAAAGGCACTGGGGTTGTTGGCTTCATTATCTCTTAATAGAAATGTATGTTTTTTTTTTAAACAAATTCCTTGATTTACAAGACTGCTTTTTTGAAATAAACTCAAAGAATGGCACAAGAATAAGTGAGATTAGTAGCTGTTTGCAGGACTCTTTAGGGGTGTGTTTGCTCGAGTTTTGTTGAGCACACATTATGTTGTCATTCCTTTGGCTTCTTCCTTTCTCTGACACTCTCACAAGGCTTTCCTCCCTTCCTCTGTCCTGGAACCAGAAGTTGAGGAGTAGGAGGCTTACTGGGTCTAGCCAGAGTTTAACTGCTTCTGTCTTCCTTATCTGGATGGCTTTCCACATGGATTGGTTTGCATTTTTTTAAGATATAAAAGATCCTTTGGGCTTCTGTGTACTAATCGAAGGCTTCTTTGGTGTATTAGGGAACATAGTGAGGAGAAAGGTGTATTTGCATTCATGTATAAGTATTTGTGTAGGATTTTCTCCCTCAATCAGTAATTTCTCTTAGGCAGATGCTGGACCATGGCTTGCAAAACACTCCAAAGGTTTCTTCTTCCAGCTCTAAAATCACACGTCTACCCACATGTCCTAAATCAACGAATTAGTTTTCCAAAGTCATACAACTCCAGCTAACTAGGAATAAGACTTCGACTATTCTGACTTGATTTAGAACGATTACTGCCGATTCTTTGCCTCGCCTATCCTTTCTTCAACTTTAACACAGCTCTCCTGGAAGAGGCTGTGCTGGCATTCTGGAAGTTTATAATTAAGTTCAGTGTTTGTGTGTGGGATGGTGTGGGGAGGAAAGCAACCTTAATTATAGAGTTTCGCGGGTGAGAGTCTGCCAGGCTAAGTAGCAGAAACACGAGAAGCGGATAAAGCCTTCCTCATTGTTAAACAAAAGTCGCTCAGGATCCCGGCCGGGCCAGGGAACCTGGGCTGCCCTTGCCACTCGTGTGGCCGCCGGCGGATTGCGACGCTTGACCCTCTTTGCCCTCCCGACCCCCAACTCCCGCCGCTCGTCCAGGAGCGCCGCAGCCGGCCCGGGCTCAGCGTCGGGGGCCTCGGCACAGGTTCCGCGGTCTCGGGACAGGCGGCGACAGCGCGCACGGAAGTGCGCCCGGCTCTCCCCAGTGGAAGGACGGCTCTCCTCCCCCACTTCCTCCTTCGGCTCGGCGGCACAGCCTCCAGGGGCGGCTCCTCCTCGCCTGCCTCCTCCCACGGCCCCCGCTGCTCTCAGGCCGGAGGTGCGGCGCTCACCCCGGCAGTCCCCGGCCCCAGACGCTGCGCGGAGCAGCCGGGCGAGAGCGAAGCGAGGGGCCGCCCGCGCCGCTGTCCCCGCCCCGCGCGCCCTGCGCCCCGCTTCTCTGGCGGCCGCTCGCAGGCTCGGCCCTCCCGCCTCCCCCGGCGCCGTCCCGGGCTCGCCGGGAAGCCAGCGGCCGGCAAGTTCGGGCGCGCGCAGGCGGCGGCCGCGGGCACCGTGCGCCCCGGTGGGAGGGGGCGGCCGCCGCTCCGGGCTCGGCGTCCCGCGCGCTCTTCGGCGATGGCTTCTCCGCCGGGGCGGCGGCCGCGCTTTTGCCCCAGCCGGCTCCTGCTGCTCCTCCACGGACTCCTGCTACCTCTGTGCGGCGCCTTCAACCTAGACGTGGACAGCCCTGCCGAGTACTCCGGCCCCGAGGGAAGTTACTTCGGCTTCGCGGTGGATTTCTTCGTGCCCAGCGCGTCTTCGTAAGTGGCCGCACTTGGAACGGGACTCGGCCCCTCCCCCACCGCGCGCGCCCACCCTGCGTGTCCCCACCGGGACTGATCTCTAGGGACATTCCAGCGTCTGTCTGCCCCATCCATCCCACCCCGCCGGGTGGTTCATGTCTTGGGTGGAGGGAATATTTGGGGACATGAACGCCCCTAGGCACCCATCGCCCAGTTCCACCCCACTCCTCACCTCTTATAATTGGTTGGGGGCAGAGGGAGAGCTTTGAAGCTGACCTGTGCTTAAAATTCGGGAAAAGTGGGAAATCAACAAAGGCTGGTTCTGCTGGACTCTTTGCTGCCTCTGCCAATGTCCAGGACTTGGTCGGTTTCATCTCCGAACTTCTTTTTCTCCGATACCAGTTAGCCTTCCCGGCAGTCTTTTTCTGCTTCACCGACTTAATGCCCGTCCTTTTCGTTTTCCCTAAACAAGCCCTCCCCCACTCTTTCCGCCTCTCTGATTCAGTTTCTTCTCGTGTACTTTTCCAGACATTCTCATGACTTAAAATGACCATATTGTGTTAATTTCATTGTGCTTTATCTCTGGAACTCTCAGACCTTTGCACATTTGAGGTTGAACAGATGAAATGAATGTGTCATCTGTTCTTTTTATAGTGGTTCACTATTTAGGTCATTGTTCAGAAGGAACAAGGGTGTTTGCTGAGTTTTCACTCACTGCAGGCCATTTGAATACTGCAGTATTTAATAATTCAGTTATGTTTTCGAATTGCCAGCGTTCTATCTTTCAGGGACCGTCAGGCAGGATTTGTAATAGTTAGTGTCATTATTGGATTAGAAGTTGTCTCTGACTCTACTGAACGCTGACATCATTCTCACCACCCCACCCCCAAATTAGCATTAGAAATACTGATTTAATGAGAGTTCACTGGATGTTTTATGATGTTTAATCATGTTTTCAAGAAAGAAGCTGTTCTTACGGTTCCTTCTAAGCTCTTAAAATTATTTAACAACGTATTTTTGTTTCTATATTTTCTCTACAAGATATCTTTTTGGTGGGGCAGAGAATAATTTTGATAGTCTGTACTTGGATAAGACCACTTTTCCACTACAAAAATGTCTACTTTGAGAAAAATATCTAAATATTTTTCTATTGCTGTTAGAACGTACAGCAGAATTTAGTCTTCACAGCATTTTTCTGAATGTTGCTTAATAAGATTCATTTTGGTAACAACCTTTGTGGCGATACATAAATTGGATGCAGTTAGTGGAAACTAGACATTGTTTTATATAGCAAGTTCGGTTTTGTTTGGTTTCCAGTTACAGTGCTTTCTGTGAGACCAGAGCACAGATTTTCCAAAATGATAAAAATAATCATTAATTTTAGGCTACATTTACCACCTTCACATTTGATTTGATTTTAGTCAGCCTTATCTTTTAAAAATATTTTGTTCCAGATATTTTTAAGTGTATGCCTTTAAGATACAGAGCATTTTAGTTGCTCCCAAGGGTGCACTTTTAGACTTAATTTATACGGAAATTCTAATGATTTTGAAAATATGTATCTTTTGTCAAGAGTTAGCATTTACTCTTGTTGCCAACTCCATCTAAGTTGATAGAGTGTTTTGCAAATGTTGCTGTTAGTTCTTTGTCACCCCTCTTAGTTTAGTGTAAAGATATATGGCAAACTGATAAACCTTAAATGTTTTTACATGGAAAATTCAGTAATGTTGAACTATTGATGATACTTACTATTGTTGGTTACAAGATATGGTGGCTAATCTTGTCACTATGATCATTGAAAGTACTCTAAGTTCACACATTTACGTGGGCTCACATGTTTACATGGCCTCATCCATGAGCCTGCAATGGTAAGGTAAAATTGAACTTGGGTTTGGTTTCCTATAATGTTTTGAAAACTTTGTCAGCAACTTTGTTACTGATAGACTAGGGAGCTCTCTAGGTATAGCCTCACTTAAAAAATGGAAACCAAGATTTTTAAAAAAAAAAACAAAATAATACGTGTAAACAAGGGTTTCTATTTACTAAGCTTTTCAGATTTAACAAAGATTAATGTAAAATTATGCTGAGTTTTGTAAAAGGGCACTTTTAAATTTAACAAGCATTGGAATGCAAGGTACATGGGATACCATTTATAATATTACCAGCTGGATGTATTGTTGCTGTTATTTGGTGTTATCATAAACTTCTAAAGGAAAAAAACGTCCATACAATAAAAAATTTTTCCTAATTAAAGAGTTCCTTTTTTCTGCGGGAAGAAGGATTAGTGAGGAAGCAATGAGTGGTTATGAAGTCTGCTCCTGCCATTTCTTCAGTTTAGGAGTCCACATAACTCAGGCAAGCTGTAAAATTGTTTTATGTCTCATTTTTTTCTTTTAAAAAAATTATTATTGAATTATTTCTGTGTTGTCAAAATAAATCAATATTTATTAAAGAGAAGAAAAAATAAAGTATTAAGCAAAAATGTTAACGTGCCTCTTCAAAAAAAAATCCCTCCCAAAATGAGTTTTAGTTTCGAAGTGAAAATTCACAAGAGGAGTGATTTAAAAAATTATGAATAATAAAAATTAGCATTCCATATTTTTCTTGTAAGCATTAATTTATGGTGACTATACTGTTAAACTCACATAAAAATTTTTTTTTTTTTGAGACAGAATCTCACTTTGTTGCCCAGACTAGAGTGCTGTGGCATCAGCCTAGCTCACAGCAACCTCGAACTCCTGGGCTCAAGAAATCCTCCTGCCTCAGCCTCCTGAGTAGCTGGGACTACAGGCATGTGCCACCATGCCCGGCTAATTTTTTTTCTATATATTTTTAGTTGTCCAATTAATTTCTTTCTATTTTTAGTAGAGAGGGCATCTCACCCTTGCTCAGGCTGGTTTCAAACTCCTGACCTTGAGCAATCCACCCACCTTGGCCTCCCAGAGTGCTAGGATTACAGGCATGAGCCACAGCGCCCAGCCTTAAACTCACATAAAATTTAAAGATTATATGCAGGCCAAGAATTAAAATCATGTTTTTCTTATGGAGACTAATTGGAGAAATTAAAAATTGCATCCTGGCTTTAATTATAATAATGCTATCTTATATTGGTAAACCTATTTACTTTTACTTGTATCTCCTTTGATTCTCTAGCCCAAACCAGCAGGGGAAGTAGGGAGAAGCAGATAAACTCATTCTTATAGATGAGGAAGCGGAGGCAGAAGAGTTTGCAATCTTTCGTTGTTTGAGCAGGTTAGTGTGGGGTAGAAGGCAAGAGAAAGAGCAAAGGACAGGATGTGAAATTCAAATCCCACTTATTTTGTGTATTCAAATATTAAATTTTTTTTAAGAAGAAAGTAATTGAACAATTTCTTTATTTCTTTAAAAATACATTATATTGTACAGTTCTCCAAGGTTCTCAGTCCTGACTTCATTTTCTTCATTTTTGCAATACCTGGAAAGCTTTTTTATTGAGAAAGGTTCTTTCTCTGTCACCCAGGGTGGCTAACATAGTACTACTGGGGAGGGGGCACCCCGCCTAGCTAATTTTTTTATTTTTGTAGAGATGGTGTCTTGCTATGTAGCCCAGGCTGGTCTGAAACTCCCGGCCCCAAGCAGTCCTCCCACCTCAGCCTCCCAAACTGCTGAGATTATAGGAATGGGCCATCATGCCTGGCCAAGAAAGCTTTTTAAATAAAACTCTGCCCAGGCTGTATCTTAGATCTAAAAGTGGAGCTCTAATTTAATATTCCAGTGGCCTGGCCTGTGGATGGTTTCTACTTGACTAGCCCATCTTAACTCAGTTTGACTAAAAATGAATTCTTTTTCACCAAGAGATGTCACTTGTACCTCTGTGTCTATTAATGGTGCCATCATTTTCTCTGTTGCCCTGGAAATAATTTCATATTCCTCCCTCTCATTTTCTGTTTTTCTTTGTCTCTTCTACTTTGCTCCCCCAGTATTAGTCAGTGATTAGTCACCAGGCTGAAGGTCCTAGAAATTCTTCCTTGTTAAGGCTTTCTTGAATCCATCTCTGTTTTCTACTACACCCTCGTATTTCAGCCCAGCCATCACAAGTGTGGTTTGTGGCACTCAGGTTCTTCTCCGTCCCTCTGCTCATCATTTGGCTCTTAGACCTGCAAAACATCTTATTTGTTTCTACTAATTTTATCTTTCTGAATAATCCTTTTTGATCTTTGTACTCTGCTGTGAAAATTCATTCCCTCAGCAATGATTCCATTGTCAGAGAGAAAGTCCAAACTGCTTAATCTGGCTTAAGTGCCCTTGCTGTCTGTCCCAACCTGTATGTACTTTTTAAACGTGGTGTAGCATTTCTCCCCTCAACATTGTAACCATCTTTACAACTTTACAAGATGCTGCCAGCTCATTTTCATAAACTTCAGAGTGGCTGTAGCTATACGAGTTGGTTTTTCTCATCATAAATAATATATGTGTACAGACTATAATCTTATTATTTAGAAAGCAAATCCTATGTTGATTACTCCTGATAAAGGCCGTTGATTTATTATAAGACATTATAAAAGAGAAGAGAGAAAGTGTGGAGTTTTTAGTTACTGCTTCTCTTTTACATCATGTAAATGTTGACTCTAGCATTTTAATTTTTAATGAAAAAGAAATCTGAAACTGGAATTATAGCTTTGAAATAACATTCATCACTGCTTTATACACATTTCTTTCTATATACTTGTATGGTAGTTTTTAGAAGTTCCTTTTGGTGAAGCCTCATTGGTCAACTCAGAGTCAACTAAATACATTAAACAAACTGTATCGTGGAAAGGTCAGTACTGAAAGCAGCAAACAACTTAGTTCATTTGCAGGGTTTGAAAAATGGACTTGTCATTGCTTGGCAAGTTGCCCCTCCTTGGTAGTCAAGGTCACATTCCCTGAAGCAACTGCCCTCCCAGGACACTTGGGATAGGAAGTACATCCAAAGGACATCGTGCTTGGTTTCTCTGATCCTCTTGTCTGTCTTTCTGCCACTTCCTCTTCCTATACCTCTTCCTCCCTAGCCCTTTTTTCTTTTCCCATCTCTTATCCTCCCTCTCTCTTTCCTTTTCTCCTCTGTCTCCCTCCCTCGGTGTCTACCATTCTGTCCCCGCCTTTTATATTTTAGCACTTCTTGGCATGGATGTAAATCTTAATTCTGGAGTCCGAAAGAGTCATTTAATGGAAATGTTTTCAGTCATTTAAAAATAATGGTGAGAGCCGGGCGTGGTGACTCACACCTATAATCCTAGCACTCTGGGAGGCTGAAGTGGGAGGATCGCTCAAGGTTAGGAGTTCGAAACCAGCCTGAGCAAGAGCGAGACCCCGTCTCTACTGAAAATAGAAACAAATTAATCGGCCAACTAAAAATATATAGAAAAAATTAGCCGAGCATGGTGGCACATGCCTGTAGTCTCAGTTACTCGGGAGGCTGAGGCAGAAGGATCGCTTGAGCCCAGGAGTGTGAGGTTGCTGTGAGCTAGGCTGATGCCACGGCACTCTAGTCCGGGCAACAGAGTGAGACTCTGTCTCAAAAAAAAAGAAAAATAATGGTGAGAATGGGGATCCTGATAATGTTCTGGGACACACTTTTTGGAGAGAAATGGAGTCCATGAGGAGAAAGTTGCAGGCTTATGAAACTAAGTTGCCTAGCTTCAGATTGTAACTGCTAATCAGTGAACTCTCTTGTCAGCCTCACTAACTCTCTCCACCATTGTCAGGAAATGTTGAGCCAACTTTCCTTCCCGTCTTTTTTTTCTTTCATTTGAGTTAATTACTTGACCATTAACAGCCCTTTGAAAACACTGGAGAAAGAAAAGCCCTTTTAAAAACAGATTTTAAGTTTTGTTTCCTGCTTTGTTAGGGGATTAGCTAATTAATTGTATTAATTGTTGTTTTCAGTTCCAATACCATCATCTTGTGTTTTTACAATGCTTTCAGATTTTCTAAATTTGCATTTATCTACTACCCACCTTCAGAAAATTTCTTTTTAAAGTAATTACAGTGGGCATTGTTATTTCCATTCAATAGAGAAAGGAACAGAGACTCAGAGATATGAAATGACTTCCTCAATTAATTTGCAGTGTTTGTGACTTTTAGTCCCAAACTGTTCCCAGTAGACAGTGCTTATATATTGCATACATTTTCTTCTGGTCTGTCAGTTCTCATACCCCAATTAAGCTGTTTTAGACATTCATTAGACATTCTTAGATGAACTTGAAGTAACAATTTTTTGTAAAGCATTTTATTAACAATCTTTTTTTTTGGTAGTATGTGTTGCTTTTTATATTCCTTAATTTTCTCATATATAATAGAATCTTTTACCGCCTTGAACCCTTTATTCTATGCATGCAGATATTTATTTTTTCACTTACCTCTCTGTTAAGACTTTAACATATGTGTAAGATCATTTTACTTTCTCCATCTCTCCATTTTTCTCTTTAACAACTTAAATGTCATAAAAGTGACTTAAATACCGTGATGACATTTTGGACAAAGAACTTTATTCCTTAGCTTTTTTCCCCTACACATTTAGCATGTAGATATTGACATACTCCTTTTATATTATTCTACCATTTCTGTGGCATTTCACCAGTGTGCAAGACTGCACATGAAGGTATGTTCAGGAGAACTTGATGAACATCCACATTTGTACATCTAATTGCCATCATTTTATGCCTATAATGTGTAAATGTTCTGATGAAAAGCAGCAGCCTTGTCACTGGTTTTATCCGAGGAATTCAAGCTATGTGCTGCCAATAGAGTGCAGTTTTCATTCAGAGAACTCTCCTACTGTGCCTTTTTTTCTCTTTGCTGAAGGCCGTCCCCTAATAACTTCCCAGCTCTCTTTCTCTTACAGAGTAAAGAAAGTATCTAAAACCCCAAATTAAGTAGAGATGTTATGTAAGGAAATTGTTTTAAGGATAATTTAAATAATTGAGTGTTTAATAGAATATGATTTGTGCATTCTTGAGGGGTTGGGGCATAGTGGAAAGGATCTATTTCTATATGGCTGGTTTAAGATTGAGACCTATAGCTATCGAATTTACTTGCTACTCCACTGTCAACTTAAACTTTTCTTGAGTTCTTATTATGTGGCAGGCACAACAATGAATTAGAGTCCCCTACATTCACAGAAGCAATTTATCATAAAGTGGGAAGACTAGTTTTAACAAAACATTATGGAAGATTCTATAGAGTGCTATGCGATGACAGTCTAGAAATGAGTTTTGCTTGTAGATTTCTAGGCGGATTCTGAGAACCAACTCTCCTGTCCTAACCTGGCATTATCCACAACAATAAAAACATGTACATACCTTTACTTGTATTACCCTTCTTAGAACTACTGTGGGAATTTACCTAAGCCCTTTTCAAGGTATAGACCTTTAAAAAGCACACTTGCCGGAAGTGTTCTTTTTCTCTTAGCATGCACTGAAAAATCATTTAATTCAGATGAAGAGGGGCAGTTTTGTGATTTTTGTCAAATCACAAAATTAGACCACAGTTTTGGTCAAATTTTTGATCTGTTGAAAGGAAAAAGAACTCGTATGTGTAGTTTTTATATATTTACCTATATAAAATTTATATATTTATAATTTACATATATATAAAATTTAGCTGTGTTAACCAGCTCTGCTTTAGAAAAAGGAGAAGTTGCTTTCCCACTCATAACCTTACTTTTTTCCTATGAAAGATTCTTGCTGAATGAAAACTAAATTAATTTCCTACTCAGAATCATTTTGCTGTGATGGGAATGAGCCAGAAGTGGTGTTTTACTGATGCCAAATATGACTGCATAAAGCTTTATTAAACAGGGCGTGGTTTGGTTGGGAGTTTCGTCTTTATTTTGAATTTGTGGGTTTTAAGATACGTGTCAGAAAGCAGGATTCATGTAACCCAGCAATTCACACCGCCAGCTTTTGTCTAGTCTAGATGAGATTATATGTAAATTGTAGGTTTGTTTGTAATTTCACAAAAAGGTGAAAAGCAATTGTGGATGTTTCCTTTGCCAGAGGAATTTAGTGTTTAACCAAATGAAATAATTATAGTGATAGCATTTATCCAGGGCTGTTTTTGTCAGTCTGTAGTCTGTTTTTTTTTTTTTCCTCCTATATTTCAATTAGTTTCTTGAGAAGAAAGACTGAGTGTCTCTTTTATTATATCTTCTTTCTCTTTCTGACTCTTAAATGCCTTTGTCCCTCTTAGCTCATTCCTTGGCCCTCTTCTCTCTGAAGCTTCTCCTGGGTGAACTCCTGCATCTGTGTTCTGACACTCTCAACACGTTATCTCTCAGGGTACTCTCTCCAGAGCTCCAGACTAGCAATTAGGTGTCTCACCGATGTCTTAAACTAACATGTTAAAAACTGAATTCAGCCTAGGCATGGTGGCTCATGCCTGTAATCCTAGCACTTTGGAAGGCTGAGGTGGGAGGATCGCTTGAGGCCAGAAGTACAAGACCAGCCTGAGCAACATAGTGAGACTCTGTCTCTATCAAAAAATAGAAAAATTAGTACGTGCCTGTAGTTCCAGGTACTTGGGAGGCTGAGGCAGGAGGATCACTTGAGCCCAGGAGTTAGTGGTTGCAGTGAGCTATGATGATTCCACTGCACTGCAGCCTGGGCTACAGAGCCAGACCTTGTCTCAAAAAAGCAAAGAAAAAAAAAAGGAAACTGAATTCATGATTTTCCTATAAATATTTAATCTGCCTTCTGCTTCCCTACTGTCTAAACTTTTCTCCCATCCGTGCATTCAGGAAGGAAACCTAGCTGATATTCTTTAATCTTCCCTTTCTCTCGTGTTCAGGCCCCGGCTATTCCTGTTCATTCTACTCTAGGTGTTTCTCAAATCTCCCACCTATCTTTCTCCACCTGCTCTCAGACTGCAGGTCCCTGTCAGCCCCTGCCTGAGCTGCTGCTGGCTGCTGGTCTCTTATTTTCCTTGTTCCATTTTTGTCTCCCTTTCCTATAATGTTTTCTCCATGAGGCATGACATTTAGTTTTCTTTATTAGATGATTCTTCTACTTAAAAAACATTCAAAGGCTTCAAATGGACCCAAGGATATAATCCAAAGTTTAACCATGGGCAAAAGGCCCTGCTTGACTTGGCTTTTACCAGGCTCTCTGACTTGTCTTTGCCGCTTCTAGCGTGCTCTCTAGGTTCAGCCACACTTATTTTAACTCCTGGAGACTAAATTCTTTTCTGCCCAGGATTATTCTACTTTTGCCTAGGGTGCTCCCGTCTACCTCTTCATCTGACTTCTCTCATCTCACCTCCACCTCCACGCCCTCAACTCCCCAACACACAAAAGCTCCTGGGTGCCCTCCTGTACATCTTAATTTTCTGGTGAGTTCCTTGGAGATAACATCTCTGACTACTTAATCTAAAAAAGATTTCTCCTAACTATTTTTTAAAATTAATTTCCTTAGATAACTTCCTTTTATCTAAAGGAAGTCTCTCCCCCTTCAGTTCCTTAGAGGTAACTTTTGTTTATCTGAAAGTCTCTCTTCCCTTTTCCCAAATAATTTTTCAGCTAATTGTTTGCTGAAATTGTAACAGTAATTTGTTTCTTTGCACTTGGAACAGTAATTTGTTTCTCTGTTGGCTGATTTCTTGCCTCCAAGAATGTAAACATCTCAAAGATCAGGAACCAAGATTGTTTTGTTCTTCCTGGTATCTCTAGTGCCAAGCACTGTGCTTTATATAGAGGGAACACTCAATTCATACCTTTCTTTGAATGAATAGAAAACAACTAAAGAATAGAAAAATTAACCAGGCGTGGTGGTGCCTGCCTGTAGTCCCAGCTACTCCGGAGGCTGAGGCAGGAGGATGGCTTGAGCCCAGGATTTGGAGGTTGCTCTGAATTATGATGATGCCACTGCCCTCTAGCCTGGGCAACAGAAAAAAAAAATTGGTGCTGACACTTGATTATTTTGCCTTCAGTTAATTTTACCCTGAAAAAACATTGAATAGTGGTCCTAACATTTGACAAGGAATTGATTAGATTAATATTATGAAGAGAAATTTGTTAGTCACTACTGAAAAAAAAATGAAGTACAGTAGTAGTTCTAGTATAGGATTTGTCCAAAAGGGAAAATGATAGTATGTAAAATTACCATACTTTGAGATCATTTAGAATCCCTTATTTTATTTTATTTTATTTTTTGTTCATCATTCAGGATATAGAAAACACATGGCAAATCACAAACACAACCCAAACAAAACTTCCCTGACGCTAGCCAGCATACATTTTTTAAACAGCTTTATTGAGATATGTTACATACAGTAAACTGTACATATTTAAAGTGTAGTTTGACCCGCATACATTTATAAAGGAATATAACCCTGAAGTGTCATAAAGTTATCAGGAAAAATAAACCATACCAAATAGCATGTGTATGTAAGAGAGCGCCAAAAGAATAGCGAAGATTATGCCCTCAGTGAATGGTTTTAAAAAATATTTGTGGATAATATCAAGAGAATGATTGCTTTCCATAAAGCATGAGATATTGCTTATGCTTTGTGTCATTTAAAATCTTGTCTACCTCTTTTGTATTTTAGCAGGATGTTTCTTTTGGTGGGAGCTCCCAAGGCAAACACTACCCAGCCTGGGATTGTGGAAGGAGGGCAAGTCCTCAAGTGTGATTGGTCTTCTACTCGCCGGTGCCAGCCAATTGAATTTGATTCAACAGGTAACTGTTACTTCTCAGTGGTCCTTTCTGTTAGTTTATAGCATTTGAATTTTTTAAAGCAGTTACTTTAGTTTAAATAAAGTAATAAAATAATGTATGTAAGTACCTCAGATCCATAGGGAAAGTTATATGAAGACAAATTATCTATTATATGATTTTCTCCTATAATTTTGTGGTGTATGAAAGCATTAAAAATACATTGTGTTTCCATTGGTTCAATGTCTTCTGCTTTAAACTGATGGTATCAACCTGCAGAAATTTGGGGAAGATCTGTTAAAATGTTTTTGCATCTCTTCTGAGAGGAGGGAGCTCCTAGGCAAGAAAAGCCTTTTGTTGTTTTTCTGTCAGCCAAACTGAAGCATGACTCACTCACTGATTCTCATAGAAGACCAGCTCTCTAATCATGTATGTATTTGCCTGGGGTTGTGTTATGAAAACCAGGTTAGTCATTCTTTGTAGTCAAGTAGATTTAGGTGATTAAAAAATTCTTATTCAAAATTTATTGGGAAAATTATGTGTTATAATTCTCATGACAGAATTTTATCTTAGGGACAAATTTCAGAGTCAGGATTGTAGTACTAAGGAGAAGAATAGCATAAGGAAAATGAGAAATAAGTTTTATATTTTTATTAGTGAAATAAAATATACATAATCCTCTACATATTTATATTGATAAATTTATTTTTATACATTTGTGAAATCTTAGAGATTCCTCAAAGAAATAGTGTGACATTCTTCTACTACAGTAGTCATATAAATTTTTTAATGATCTTTATTTTGCTGGCTTCGACAGAGTGCTTTAAGATAAACCTGAATAAAATTAATCCTTTTTTCCATATTGTTATTTCCTGTTCTAAAATATATTGATTCTGGGAATTATATCAGTGAAACAGGAATCATGATGTGGACTGTTCCATTTGACATTGTCATCAGTGCCAAAATGATTGTTAGTCATTAAGCCAGATGTTAATGGGAACAAGATCACATGTTTTTGGGTTTTTTTCCATTGAAACCATATACATTAAATATTGTTGTTTTTTTCCCATACATGGCTAATATTTGGAAAACCCCAATGGTTTGCAAATAGGCTCAATTTTATCACAAATGAGAAATACCTGCGATTTTGAATATTAAGGTTTCGGGCATTTGTTATCTAACAAAATATGAATACTAATAAAATGATACTATAGTTCAGTTTTAGTAGGTTGAACTATTCAGATAGGTTTTTGTGTATTGCAAGATAAGTTATTGCTGGTCTTTTTAAATTTGGCTTTAGATAATTTTTTGTTTATTGAAAAGATAATACATGCACATGGTAAAACAAATTTTAAACCTTCCAAAAATGTGTACAATGAAAAATAGGACTAGCTCATAGCAACCTGCTCAGGGGTGATCACTTCTATTTATTTTTTTTATCCTTCTGGAACTTTCTTATTCCTATATATGTATGTATCCTTTACAAAAAAAAAAAGAGGCAACTCACAGTCGGCCATGGTCTTATATGCCTGTAGTCCCAGCTACTCAGGAGGCTGAGGCAGGAGGATCTCTTGAGCTCAGGAGTTTGAGGCTACAGTGAGCTATGATCATGCCATTGCACTCTAGCCTGGATGACAGACTGACACCCCATCTCTTAAAAAAACAAAAAAAATCAACTCACAAGTAGAAACTTACTAAATATACTGTTAGGTACCTGGCATACCACCCCACCCCTACCTAACAATATAAATCTCTTGTAGATCTTTCCATATTAACATATGTGGATTTCCCTCATATTTTGTAAGTCACTGATGGTATTCTATTGTGTATGTGTGTGTATATATATATATCCTAATTTATTTAACTTGCGTTTCCTATTGACAGATACTTAGATTGTTTCCAGTATTTTGTTATAAACACTGATATAGTGAAAATCTTATGCACAAGTATTTGTACAAATATGAGAGTTATGTCTGTAGGATAAAGGGGATTTTTGGATCAAAGTATATGTGTATTTAAAGTTTTGTTAGGTATCGCAAATTATTCCTCACAGAGGTTTACACTCCCCCAGTTATGTTTTCTGCAACCCATGCCAACACCATTTATCACCATATGTTTTATCTTTGTCAATTTAATAGGAAAAAATATCTGTTCTATTAATTTGCTTTAATTAACAGTAAGACTGGGTCTCATTGCATTTGTTTGTAAGCCAGAAGTATCTGTTTTCCTGTGAGCAAGTTTCAGTATATCTGTACATATTTTCTATTGATTTAATTTGTGAAAATGAATCTCAGTTGAGGTCACTCCATCCTTTCAGTGCTTAGGCCAGAATCTGCAGTCAAGCTTGACATTAAATCTGTCAGCAAGTTAAAAATCTCACCCATTCTCCTCATTCCGTTGCTAACATTCGGATCCAAACTGCCATTGTCTCTCACCTGGCAGTGCCCTAGACTTCTGAATTAGTCAGCGCACTGCCAGGAATGAGATGGCCCACTTAAATTGGGGCAGTCTGAGGAGCTTGACTATTTACAGAGGATTGTGCAGGGTATCAGGGGATTGGTAGTACCTTGGTTAAAATTTGGCCTGTAAGCCTTCCGGGGGTAGTTATCAGAATCCAAAGACAGAGGGCTCCTTGGAGAGAGCCACGTGACAGGAGCCAGCCCAAAATGACTAGAAAGGAGGAGCAAGGGGTTAAAACCCTAAGCTCACTCTTCTTCCCTTTTATTCTCTGGGTGTCTTTGTTGTGCCTCGGAAACAGTAGGCACATTTCCACCTCACCCCTGCCTGGACTGTTTCCTCTGTCTGGAACATTCTTTCCCTGAATGTCCGCTGAGTGCGCCCTTCACCACTATCTTTGAGAATTGTTCAAATATCACCTTCTCAGTAATGTCCTGACCACCTTATTTAAAATGGCAACTCCCCTCTTCACACCCTGTGTTTCCATTGAACTTTTCTCAGCTTTATTTTTCCCTGTAGTACTCACACTGGTATATAGGTTATTTATTTATTGTTAGTGAATGTCTCTTTCTCTGAATTAGAATGTAAGTTTCCTGCAGACAGTTTTTTGTCTGTTTTGTTCACCTCTGAAACACCAGCGTCTAGAACAATGCCTGGTACAAGTCAGTGCCCAATAAATGGAATAGATGAATGAATGAGTGAATCACAAGAGCTTTTTGTGTACTGGGGGAGATAAATAAAGTCCTTTAGATACCATAGATGTATGTAAATATATATATTAATTTTGATCTGTTTTCTTTTGTCCTTGCTTCTGATATTGCTATAATCTTTCTATATAACTTCTGGGATTTCTCTCATGAAAAAAATATACAAATTAAGATTTCATTTTTTTACATTAGAATTTTTATCCAAATGGTGTTTATTTGAATTTAAGAGGACAATATAGAGTTCCATAATCTAGTCAAGAAAATGTATATCTAGAAACAGCACCGTTAGACTGTGCTATATTGACTTTCACAGAGGAAGTACTTACAACTTATAGCATCGTCCTAAACTTACCATATACCTTTCTTCCAACCACCTCTCACTCCATCCTAGCCCAAACACATAGACATATCTGCAACACAAATGTCTTCTAATTTTCTGGCATCTCGAGGGCGTTAGAGGCTGAGTGGATTTGTGTTTCTGGATTTGTGTCAGGGCTCTGGACAGTTTCTGCCATTTACCAGCTGTTGATTTTGCACAGGTTGCTATCAGGCTACCCTCAACTCCCCTGGTACAGTGTTCTCATCAAACCTGCTCCAGAGGTGTGGATTAAACCAAAGGAGTTAATTTATATATAAGTAAAGACATATACAGTGCTTAGTGCAGGGATTGGCATGTTGAAATGGCTCAGTAAATATGGGTGTGTTGTGTTGTTCCTCCTCCCTTCTGCCTTCTCAGGGACCCTGCCTGTTTCTTCATTTACCCCTATATCCCTACAACATTTGCCCTTTCCTCCCCCCTACAACATTCAAGTATGTTTAAATCTTTTCTACCTGAAAAACTAATCAAAAATAGCTTTTCCTTGAACATGTATCTTCTCTTAGTCATTTCCCTTTCTCTCTCCATTCATTTACATCCATGATTTCTGAATACTCCCCATACTTCAACCACTTCAGTCTGGTGCCTACCCAACCCAGCCACGGGCTGAGATTGTTAGCAGCAGCCCGGTTGCCAATTTGGAGGATGCTTTTCACTCTTCATCTTATTGGACCGCTCTTTCACAATTTACCCCATTGAGCCATTCCCTCTTTATTTAAAAGTTGCTGCTCTTTGTCTGCCTGAAACTGTCCTTGTCCTCTTTTCCCTCCTAACCTTCTTGATATTCCGGTAGACTTTCCTCTTTGGCTGTTCTTTCATCCCTTACTACATTATTTGTTACACATCGTGGTGTCATGAAAAGGAAATAGGCCTTGTAGTCAGACAGACGTGGGTTCATATCCAGGATCTGTCAGTTTTTCCAGTGTTACCTTGGGAAAATTACCCACTGTAATAGTCCATTTTGCATTGCTATAAAGAAAATACCTGAGGCTGGGTATGTTATAAAGAAAAGAGGTTTATTTGGCTCACAGTTCTGCGGGTTGTACAAGAAGCATTGTGCCAGTATCTGCTTCTGGTGAGGATTTTAGGGAGCTTCCAATCAGGGTGGAAGGTGATGGGGGAGCAGATGTGTCACGTGGCGAGAACAGGACCAAGAGAGGGAGGAGGCAGTGCCAGGCCCTTTTAAATAACCAGCTTTCTTGTGAACTAATAAAGCAAAAACCCACTCATTGTGGCGGGGAGGACACCAAGCCATTCATGAGGGATCCGCCCCCATGACCCAACACCTCCCACCTTCAATACTGGAGATCAAATCTCAACATGAGATTTGGAGGGGCCAAATGTCCAAACCATATCACCTACCTTTCCACATTATATGATACATCCCTGGGGTGGTCATGAGGAGTTTAAATTAGTTTATTTACTTTACTTTATTGTGTCCCTGTGTCCAGAACATATTTTAATGCTTAAACAGGCTTTATTCTCATGTTTTTAATATTTGGGAAATAATTTAATTTTCAAAATAGGAAAATTGGCACTGATTATATGATGTGGTAGAACTCTTCATCAGTATTCACATTTCTAAAACTCCTGGGAAGACCGCTGGTGTGCCCGTGTGCCTTTTTCTGGCTAACAAAACGTGAACAGAAGTGCATAATTTGTGGGTAGAAAGGCTTAAAAGCCAGGGCATCATCCTGTCTCCCACCAGATACCATCATGAGTAGTGATAGTTTGAATGGTGGAGCTTCTGTCAGCCTGAGTCCCAGAATGAGGAAGACATGAAACTTAGACTTTTACCCACATGTGTGTGTACAAAAAAAATCCTTTGTTGTTTTTAATTACTGCAGATGTTGAGGATGCTTGCTACTACAGCATAATGCAGCCTAAACTGAATAGTATGTATAGGGAGATTAAAATTGAATATTATCAATAGTCAGTTGTGGGAAAATGGTTATCAAAACCCTTTTCTATTCTGCATGCCAATTTGATCTTCCTTTAGGTTTCTTGTTCTGTTTCATTGAATATCTGAGTGACTGACTAGTGTATCACCACTTATGTTAAAAATAGCCCCTAATTGGTAAATTGCATTTGGACTGGGAGAAGCTATAATAGACTAAGTACCTCTTGGAGATGTCATGGCTTTGAGGTTCCCTGCGTACAGTAACTCTTGTAACTGGCATGTCCTCTAAGGAAACTCTGGAAGCTTTGGCTATGAACTTGTTACAAGAGATACCATTTCTATGGGACAAAAGGCTTTGCAGCCAGGGTAGCTCCTGTGCCTACCAGATCTTGTTTCTTCGTCTCTTGGCTGTCACCTGGTGGGGCAAAGAGAAGAGCTCCAGACAGCTGTGTGGACTGCCGTACAGGAAAGTTCATGTAAGGGACTTTCACCAACGAGCATGTCTGCTCCTGTCCCGCTGGCAAGCTGTTGTCCTATTCTACATCCTTCAAATAGACTGGTGCTACATGCCTTTGGTAGTTTTGTGAGACTGAAATTTAGTTGAGCCTTAAGAATTCCCAGGTGGTTGTTGCATCAACATTTGAAGTTTGTAACTATATGAAGTACTCTAGGCTCAGTTGTTTCACTGTCTCTTTTCTTTGAAAAAATAGAATAGTAATTTTATTCCTTCCTGCAAAAAGAACAAACCTCAGCTAGCTCCAGAATCACAATAAAATTTTAAGAGGAAGGTGCTTTATGGAGACACTATAAATGCGTGGCATTAAATAATGTATTGTAAAATGGTCCTTCCTCTCCCCCTTCTTTTAGGTCAGGCTCTGACATATTGGTGGTAGTCTCAGTGCACTAAGTACAGTTCTTTTTCTTCATTAAACTGAAATTTACATTGATTTTTTTTTTCTGATGACCTTATGTTTATTTTCCTGACTAGGTTATAAGCTCTCCAAAAACAGGGAACAAATTTATTTCCACTCACCATTGTATGCCAGGCATACAGAGAATAGAGAGAAATGCCGGGCATATGGTGGGTTGCAAATGTATGTATTGCATGCAAGTGTTGGGTTCTTCATGAAAAGCGATAGAAATAGACTCTGGCTAAATTTAGCAGAACAGAAATTTATTAAAAGTATACTAGTAACTTAACAATTTTCTGAAAAATGGACAGGAACTAAGAGAAGCTAACAAAGGAGCCACTAATGCTAGATTTGTTGCTGCTGGAATTGCCATTCCTGAGTATGGAACACTGTGAGAATAATTTCTTACCCATCCTGCCTCTTTGCATCGTTTGCTAGAGATTCAAAGCTTTTATAGTAGTGTCTGATTAGCTAAGTCTACGTCTCATTTATGAAAGACTGGGAAAACATGTCTTGTCTCACACAACTAAGATTATGAGCTTATAGATGGGACTAAAAACTTAGGGTCCTACAAAAGAAGAAAAAGAAGATACCTTTTTTCTTTTTGGTTGGAAAAGTAAGAGGAAACATTTTTTGGCAAATATACTGTTTATCTTTTAGGCTACTTAATAATTCATGGACTAATTTTACTTTGTGTTTACCAAGTGGTATCTGGATATTAGATAGGGCATAATTTATTAGAAGGCCATTTAACTGTGTGTCATATGCATTAAGACGTGCACCAGTAGCTACGGAAGACAGTCTGGATTTAGGTTTTATTATAAGACAGCACAACACTAAGTCTCTTAGCTTTTAAAGAAGAAAGATGGACACTTTTGATGTGCTTTCCTTCCTACGCCACAGCATGATTTTGGTGGTGTGGGGGCTTTGGGGGAGGCTTTCAAAAATATGTTTGAAAGATCAGTCTAAATCTATTTTACTTTAGCTGTGAACATTAGACACAAATAGATTTATACCAAAATAAAGGGAGGCATAACTTGAAAGTATCTAACATTGCCTGGGCACTTTGAAGAAGGATTCCTAGATTAGTTGGGGACATTTGAGCTAGCTGATGAAAACTGAGGTGAACTTCACTAGATTTGAAAGAGGGTTCCAGGTGGAGGAAAACAGTATGTGCATACTTAGTAAGAGATGTTAATGAATGAAAATCAAATAATTCCATGTGACCTACATATATTTGTATGTGGACATAAGGTTTATATGTGTGTGCTAGGGGTGTTGAAGGCATGATTAGAAATGAAGCTGGAAGTAAGCTGAGGAAGGATCTAAATGAGTTTTAAAAATATATTCTAAACTAGCAGCCCAACCAAATAAATTAACTATTAATGCCTAGTGCATGTAGGGTATTATATTAAGATAGAACCCACTGTGGAGATCTTGGATCCTTGGTTTCTTGTCATGGTAAGTAGATTCGACATGAAAATTACAGAGAAACTAACACTTTCATCAGTACCTACTCTGTTAATTTTCCTAGTCATTTTTTGGTAGAATTATACAAGTTGCAGGAAATAATCAATATTATCATATGGATATCTTTAAAATATTATAGACATACCTTTTAAAAAGATGGTGTTCTGGACGATAATTTAATTTAGTAGAAAGTTCAATCCAATATTGAGATTATTCATGTAACAAGCTAGGGACAGTCTGTTATGTCAGTTTTGTCTTCATGTGGCATTAATTTCCTGTTGCTGCTGTCATAAGTCACCATAAGCTTGGTGGCTTAAAACAACAAATAACACAAATTTGTTATCTTTAGTTCTGGAGATAGATGTCCAAAATGATATCACTGGGCTAAAATCAAAATGTTGGCAGTGCTGCATTTCTTCTGGAGGCTCTAGGGGGAGAAACTGTTTGTCTTTACCAGCTTCTGGGGGACACTGGCATTCCTTGGCCCGTGGCCACTTCCTCCATCTTCAAATCCAGCAATGGCTGCTGGAGTCTTTCTCATGCCTCATCACTGTCATTGACTCTTTTGACACTCTTATGATTACAGTGGGTCTGCCCAGATAATCCAGAATAATAAATATCCATTTCAAAGTCCTTAATTTGATCACATCTGCAAGGTCCTTTTTGCCTTGTAAAGTCACCTATTCATATGTAAGGTTCTGGGAATTAGGACTTGGTTATCTCAGGGGCCATTTATTCTGTCTACCACGGTGCCCTTTTGTATATTTTGTTAATTGACACTGGTTATCCTGCAGGCTACTTCCAGGCAAGAACTATGCTTATATAAGTAAGCATTATTCCCTCTCTTGTTCTTTTTCCACTGGCAGCTGTGGTTATGAGGAATGTAAACTGGATTTAGAAACTGGCTGGGATTCAGGCTCTGATACGTAATAGGTGTGACCTTGTGCACGTGACTGAAGTTTGTCATCCTCAGTTTTCCCATTGTCAAATAGGCATAATACCTACCTCTCAGGGTTGTCATGTAGATCAAATGAAATAATGTCTGTGAAGGTATTTTGTAAACAAGGAATTGCTATACAAGTGAAGAAAGGATCGTTTATATCCCACCTGTACTAAAAACTGTGGGAAAGTGAATAATTATGGAATAGGAAAGAAGTGAAGATAATTGTGGATATTCTTAAGTGGATTATATCCTGGTTTGCATTTTAACCTCTGTTATTGTGACAGTTGGGAAAAAACTCTCCTTGCAACATGTTTTCCTTTTCCAGGGAAACAGATGTGACTAACACACTGATCAGTGCCCAGTTTTCTCAATAATGTCTTTTTTAAAAAGACAGACTGCCATTCTGCATAGAGAAAGGAGAACTTGTATCACCTGGCTCAGAAAAGTCTCTTTGCATAGAAATACAGGCTTACCTGCATGCTCGTTAAATATGTTCTTAAAAAAAAAAGAACCTCCTACCTTTATATCCCAAATACAGTAAACAGGTGTCACCTTCTGCCAGTCATGTCTGTCCTAGAGAAGGTCAGAAGTCAGATTACTCTCCTTCCCGCCCAAACGACTTGCTGGAACACTTAACCACTTGTTCCCAGAAGGGCTTGGTGGTAGGCTGTGGGCAAACTCTGGTTATGCCATTTCTCTGGTCAAGAAAAATCCTGTGGAGTATTTTCTGGATGTTACCAGGCTTGGTGTGTAATAGAGAATATAGATGCTTTCTGGCCTCTGTGCCATACAATTTTCATCTCATTTCGATTAGAACACTCAGACTCTAGAATAACCTTGTTTAAGTTTTGCTTCCGTCTCTTGGTGAATATTGTGTCTTCCAGAGTTGTGTTTAGATATTTCTACAGTTGCAATGGTCCTGTAAATTAAAAAGTTAAAAACAAAAATAGTCCCTTCCCTTATTAGCAGAAAATAAATTTATATTAAAGAATTCTTTTTTAATGAAAATGTTCTCCTGATATAGTCGATCACCCTCTGGTACCGAATTATACAAATAGAGACCTTAGGATCATTTAGTTCAATTGTTTTATTACTAATTGACTAACAATCATGCAATTAGTATTTTAATGTTTTCACTGTTTTACTGAAACTAAATTCATATGATCTTTTAAAGTTCATCCCCTTCCCTGCTCACTTTGATCTCACCCATGCCCATTCTAAGATTTAACATTGGATGGGCTTTTTTTTTTTTTTTTTTATCTCCAGTAAAGAGTTTTTGTTTTAAAATGTTAGATGCTTTCAGGATCATTTCCTTCTCATCACCAGGAGGAAACAAACTAGCATTGATAGAACAGTGGATGTTTTCAAAAGGCCTGTATTCTTTGAGCTGGGCTCTAGCACAACCATCGGGATTGCTCATAGAAGGAGAGGGAGGTTTTGATTCTCTCTTCACTGTGGTAGTGATAATAAATAAATACCAATCCCAGTGAAATGAGCTTCATCCTGTTTTCTTCTGGATCTACTTTGCTGACTCTTCTTGTTTATTTTTAGAAAACAGTGGTATTTTATTTTATGTAAAAGATGTTTCTGGATAGTTCTATGTAAATTAATAGCACTGTCTGGTATTTGTGGGTTATGAATCAGAACTCACTCTATATATAAATGATTAATTTTTCAGTAGTCTGTGACTCTAAGCACTTTGGCTCTTTGTCTCTTGCCATTTTAAGTCAATACAGATTAGCTTCTAGAGACACGTAAAGACACTTTGGAAGTTTATAAAGCAAATTGTCCCTTCATTAATGTACTAGTACTAATATATTACCACTGCTATATTTTCTATCAGTTTCTTGAATAAATTAAGAAACTGTATTGTCTTACTAAATCAAAGAAATCATTAACTTTCATTTTGGTCTTCAGTAATATCTAGGATTTTGTTTTTTTTTTTTTTTAGGATTTTGATTTTTTAAATTAATTTTTTAAAATTTATTCTACAGTAATAGTTTGATTCTAGGATATGGAATAGAGGTTCCCAGGAAAATTAATGCTTCTTAAAAAATGCTAGGAAGAGCTTACTTAATTGAAATGTTCTTGAATTTTATGAACTAAAATTCTGTCATGTGTATGAGATGAAAATGTAAACATTAAGTTAATTAAGTAGGATGTGGAAGCTCCTAAGCATTTGTATATGAAGATGAATGGATACTTATTCACATTACTTTTTTTTTAAAACCTTCTAAAACATTATGTAAATAATGCATGTCCATTAATGAAAATGTGAGAAAACAGAGAGGCAAAAAGAAAATAAAAATCACCCAAATCCCACCACCCAGGAAACCATAGGATATATATTTGTACCTGTGTGTATTTGTATATGTACCTTGTGGCCTATGTATGTACCATGTGTGTGCATGTGTATGTATGTGTGTAAATACATAAAATCATAATTTACCTCAATCCTGTCTCCTATTGTGTTGGGCATTTTGTTATTTTACTATTATAATGGAATTTTGAATATGCTTATTAGTTCTAGTTCATATTTTAAAATTTTGAGGGGGTTAATTTCTAAAAATAAAATGTAGAAGTCAAAGGAATGTGTGTTTTCAGGACTTTTGATACATATTTACCATATAGGAACCCATTGATAAAAGCAATCTTTGAACCAAATTTGATACTATCTTTCTTAGTCTGACAGGTGAAACATACATCTTATTTTAATTTGGTCTATCATTTTTGTTGAAGTTCGTATGCTTATATGGTCATATGCTTAATAGGTCATTCTGGGTTTTTTGTTTTGTATTAACTATAGTATTTTAATTCCTGGTCTATTACTTTTCTAACACATCTGTTTATTTTTAATTAATTTTGAAAAATAGCTTTATAATATACATAAATTTCTGTTCATTGTTGCAGCTACCTTTCCACCAGACAAGTTTGTCTTTTTTTTTTTTTTGAGACAGTCTCACTCTGTTGCCTGAGCTAGAGTGCCGTGGCGTCAGCCTAGCTCACAGCAACCTCAAACTCCTGGGCTCGAGCGATCCTTCTGCCTCAGCCTCCCAAGTGGCTGGGAATACAGGCATGAGCCACTATTCCCGGCTAATTTTTTATATATACTTTTAGTTGGCCAATTAATTTCTTTCTGTTTATAGTAGAGACGAGGTCTCGCTCTTGCTCAGGGTGGTTTCGAACTCCTGACCTTGAGCGATCCGCCCGCCTCGGCCTCCCAGAGAGCTAGGATTACAGGCGTGAGCCACAGCGCCCGGCGCAGATGCAGTTTTGATGGAATATGTAGGTCTCTTAAATTAAAACAGAAATATTCCTAAATTTGAAACTGAAGATGTTGAGAATTGATTAAATAAACTATTGTATGACTCTATAATGGGGTATGATACAATAATGAATGACAATTGTAGGTCCACATTTATTGACATATCATTAGGGGAAAGGTACATATATTTATATATAATAATTTAATGCTACCTTAAATGGTGACTTAAAACATCTATTTTACATATAAAAAAGAATATGAATATATTCATGAAGCAAGTCTTTAGGATAGATACTAAAATGTTAGCAGAGGTCATTTCTTTATGGTAGGGTTGTGGTGTTTAGATTCATCTTTACATATAGCTTTATTTTATGTTTTATAATGAGTAAGACTTTTATAATTAGAGTAAATACAATAAAGAGTTGAAATAAAAAAGAAACAGAAGGTATCCTGTTACTAGTCTTGTAGTAACATCCAGTGTGTACTTGTTTGCTGTTTTCTAAAATTATTTTGAAAATTTTCAGACTTACAGAAAATTTGAAACAGTAATAGAGTGAACAGTATACCGTTCACTTAGCTTCACTCATTGCTACAGACATTGTGACAATTTATTCTTAAATACTTCAGCATATGTCACCTAAAAATTAGGATGTTCCCTTACATAAACCGTAATACAATCATCATGCATTAGAAATGCAGCATTATTATGATACTCTTACCTAATGTACAGTCCATATTCAAGTTTCCACACTTATCCGAATAAAGTCCTTTGTAACTTTAAAAAAAATGTTTAGACACAAGATTCAATCAAAGATCCCATCTTATGTTTGCCTCATTGGTCTCTTTAAATCAAGAACAACTTTCTATTTCTGTCTATCATGGTTTTGACATTTTTGAGGAATCTATCCCAGGTGTCTTATAGTCAGGAATACCTGTGTTGGCAAGAATGTAGTGATTTAGGTCTGTCCCACGACATCGGTTTGTTTTGACACTGGAGGTTTTAGACTGTGGGCATAATTTTCTCAATAGTGGGGCTAATAAATATAAGTGTTTGAATGTGGTGTGCCAAATCTAACTCTTTGTTCTACTGGCCAAGTCATGTCTCCATTCCTCACTCTTAAAATGTCATTGGCATATATCTTAGTTTTGTCTTTTACTGCCAGTGTTATACAAAAGTGTTTCATAGCCTTTAACTTTCATAAATATCTTTATGCCACAGAAAGAACTTCTGCAAATATGGTGAGACAATCATAAATATTTGTTGTACAATTAATTACCAACAATTTAGCTACTGGAAAATTTCATTTTCAATTGCTTTTTCACATCTGTATTATGATAATTAATGGGATTAATAACAACCCTGAGACACTTCTAAGTCATTGTATATTCTATTTTTCTGATTAGTTGAAAGTCTGTAATGTATATGAGATAAATAGAATATAACAATATAGTATTTGATTAACCAATCTAGTATTTGGTTAATCAAAGATACACTATTTCCCAACCTGGCTGGGTAGAACTAAACTATCATAGGAAGAACAGTATGTTTTATTTCTTACCCCTTACAACATTATTTTTTAGGCAATAGAGATTATGCCAAGGATGATCCATTGGAGTTTAAGTCCCACCAGTGGTTTGGAGCATCTGTGAGGTCAAAACAGGATAAAATTTTGGTAAGTCTTCTGAATATTTACTTACAGGTGGGTTTAGTCAGTTTATGTGGAAACACAAGAAGTTTTATGTTTTCAAGCTGATAGTAAAAGTCAGTATGCTTAAGGGTGCAGGGCGTAACAAAGTAAGATAGGTCTGATCAAGGGCCACGCCGTCTAAGGAGGCCGTCTCTCTCGTCCTTCTCAGACTGGGCTTTAGTACCTTTCCTCTTTAAAAATACGACTAACAACTGTCCCTGTCCCTCGTCTTCCCCTCTTCCACTGCTCTAGTCCTCTGCTCCTTCCCTCGAACACTTTTTGAAACTGTTTTCTGCGGTAACTGCCTCCACCTCACTTCACAGTCTCTTCCCAGCCACTCCAATCAAGAGTAGGTAGGCAAGGCCAAGGTCACCACGGACTTCCAGGTTTCTGAAGTCTACAAGTATTTTTATTTATTTTTTATTTATGTACATACATATATATAGATGTAGATATAAAGATATATCTGTATATAGATATAAAGATACATATATATATCTTCATGAATCCATGATGTTTTATTTTTTCCACTGATACTTATTTTTATCTTTCTTGGCCTCTCAGCATCATTGGAAATGGTCATTCAGCCCCCCTTTTTAAAAAAGTATTTTTGTTCTCTTGGCTTCTGTGACACTATACTTCCCTGGTTTTTCTTTTATCTTGCTGGCTGCTCCTTTGCAGTCTCCTTTAATGGCTCCTCTTCTGCTCAATTTCTAAGTATTAATATTAGGATGTCCTTGAGCCCTATTCTGGGCCTCTTTGTTTTCTCTAACTACGTCTTTTATCTAGGGGCTCCTATCCTGCCTCATGGCTGTTAGTACAATCTGTATGTCATAACCCCCAAATCTATATTGCTAGCTCTTAATTCTCCCTGGATCCTTAAATGCATATTTCCAAACTACCTGTTTGATATTTCCATTTGAATATCTAATAGATTACTCAAAGTGAACATGGCCAAAAGTGGATTCTTGTTACCCTCTGTCAAAGAACAAAAACAAAAAAATAACTCAAATCTTCCTAAACTTACTAGGAGGCATGACTCTCCATCCTGTCTACCAGAGTGCGCCCTGTCAATTCTGCCTCCAAAATATATCCCAAAACTGTCTATAGAACTCTATCTCCATTATCTCATCAAGCCACCGTCATTACTCACAGGAGCCAACGCAGTGGCTCTTCTCATCTCTCTGCTTCCTCTCTTGGCCCAACTACAATCTAGTCTCTATAGGGAGACCAGAATGAACCCAGAACGTTTTATTTTCTTGGTTAAAACAGTTAAATGGCTCTCCCTCACTCTTTGGGTAAATATCAGAAGCTTGTCCTAGCGTATAAGCATGTCCATGATCAGGTCACTGGCTGTCTCTTTGGCACCATCTCACTCCATCTCACATGCTTCAGCCACACCAGCCTTTTTATTTCTTCCATGTACCAAATCATTTCAGTTAGTACCTTAGTATTATGTTCCCTCTGCTTGTATTAGTTGTCTTGTTGGTTTTCACTTGGCTAGCCCATTGTCCTTTAGATTTCAGCTTTACTTTCATTTCCTCAGAGAGCCCTTTCCTATTTTAATTACTTACATAGTATTTATTATTGCCTTTATTTTTCATCTGATTATGAAAACTAAGGCAGGCTTTGTTTAGGAGGTGAAGTGTCTGCAGGACTTTAAAGGATGTGTTACATTTTATTATAGCAATTAAAGGTGAAGGATGGGGTTGAGAGTGGCAGTTTTCTAGGCAGAGAAAGGTACAAAGAAGCAGAAGTAAGCAGGAGGAGCAAATCATCCCCTCCAGAGCATCAAGGACAGTGTAAAGTAGCAAGATTACCTACTTTCACCTTTTTCAGGATCAATATTAAGTAATTCAGTGCTGATGTCTGCAGTGCTTATGTTAGCACTTTGCTTCAAAAAGTATCATAGAAAATCCTTTGAACTTTTTTTCTAGTAAATTGTTGCACATTTGGTAATTACTATGCTTTTTAAACACCCATTATTCTACTACTTCTACATGGTATTAAAATCTAGAACTCTGAAAACAAAAAAGTCACAGTTTATTTGGAAGGTAAATAAAATAAGCACTGCAAATTCTTTTACTCTCTTCTTAATTATTTACTGTATAATATAGGGGTATATTCTACCTGCGTGAATGTTATTTAGTTCAAAAGTTGATTGGTCTGTGACATTCAGCTTAGCATATAACATCAAGAAATATGCTACCTCAAGAAATAATTTTTCTAAATATTTTGGGGAAAAAATGAGCTACAAATATGGCCTTCAGAACAATGTGAGTAAAATACTTCTTTTAAAATTCTTATCCGCTACTGTGATAAGGAATTTAAGGTATAGGATAGGTTTGATTAATTTTTATTAATGCTTAGAAAAGGATGTTATATTCTGAAGTAGTATGGATTGTTTGAAACGCTAATTTTTCAGATAATTTTTATGTCATGGACTAAACCTTTGATTTTAGGCCTGTGCCCCCTTGTACCACTGGAGGACTGAGATGAAACAGGAGAGAGAGCCTGTTGGAACGTGCTTCCTTCAAGATGGGGCAAAGACTGTTGAGTATGCTCCATGCAGATCAAGTATGTATAGGAGGTTGCACCAGCCTTTAAGAAGAGTGTTTGTGTGTGTGTATGTGTGTGTGCGTGTGTGTGTGTGTGTGTGACGGAGAGAAAGAGAGAGAGAGAATATGTAGACATACTGTGATGTTGATGAGAGCAAAATGAAAACAGTCCTACTTATGTAAAGAATTTACAAATGTGAAGTAAACAGACTTACCTTTCCTCCCTAAGAGCTCATTTTTATCTTTCTTGATTAGTAATAATTAATATCTGATTTTGGAAACCAGTATTTTTAATCACTGTTAGTCAAAAGATGCTCAGTTGAGCTTTTCTAACAGACAAAACTGGGCCCTCACAACTAAAGGTTCTGATTCAGTAGGTATAGGTCAGGCCTGGGTATCTGCATTTTTAGCAACCTCTACAAGATAATTCTGATGCATACCGAAGTTTGAGAACCACTGCTTTATGTTAATGATGATGCTAAAAAAAAAATTATGTCTTAAAGAGCTGGAGTTTTTGTAGGAAGGGGTATGTTGAATTCAGGAGTCTTGAGTCTAAATTTCCCTGCTCTTAATGAGAATTTCTTTGTTAATCTGCTGCCATGCCCACCTCTCTATTAATGAGCCAGAAGATCTCACACTCTAATATTATTTGAAATTTTAAAAGAAATTAATATTGTGGCTAAAGAGGATGTCAAGCACTTTTTTCCAAACTCTGTACATTCTTTTTTTTGTTTTGTTTTGAGACAGAGTCTCACTCTGTTGCCCAGGCTAGAGTGAGTGCCGTGGCGTCAGCCTAGCTCACAGCAATCTCAAACTCCTGGGCTCAAGCAATCCTGCCTCAGCCTCCCGAGTAGCTGGGACTACAGGCATGTGCCACCATGCCTGGCTAATATTTTTGATATATTTTTAGTTGGCCAATTAATTTCTTTCTATTTTAAGTAGAGACGGGGTCGGTCTCGCTCTTGCTCAGGCTGGTTTTGAACTCCTGACCTTGAGTGATTTGCCCGCCTCGGCCTCCCAGAGTGCTAGGATTACAGGTGTGAGCCACCGCGCCCGTACGTTCTTTTTCCCTTGGAGATTCCAATCCTTTTGGGCCCCTGCCCTCTATTGAATTGACCACAACTCCAGATCTTCCTTATACCAGATAGATTATTGAAATGCAATGTAGTGTTCATACCTGTTGGACTTTTTAAGCCATTACTTTTATGCCTCACTAGTCACCAAGTAGTTTAGTAGAGAGAATTAGTAACAAAAGCACAAGATATAAGACTCTATATTCTCATTTTCCATGTTAGGCGACATGTGACACCAGGAACTACTCTGGCCTCAAAATTCTGAGTGGTCGAACCTCTGGGAGACCACACATTATTTCATTAAATACTTAATTTTTTAGCCCACCACCTTGATCCTATCTGTTGTTAGTGGGAAGTAAACATTGAAAGAATCATACCTACTTAGGTCCATATTGTATATCAGGATAGAGTAAAAATTAGGTCGGAAAGCATACTCTCCACAGGATGGGGGAAGTTGGTGGCTTTATCCTCAGTGCTTTGATGCCGTCTGTTTTGCTGCCTTTATGTTGGCATTTTGATCACAGTCCTGTCATCTTTGGTGGTGTGTAGAAAACCTGAGGACTGAATTTGTATTTTTAATTTCTATATTGCAAAAATGTTCCTATTGTGAGAAGATAATTTTGTATCTATGAAGAATGAGCTAACCTCTGTGTGCCAGGTTTGTAACTTACTAGTTATATGATGTATACATAAAAAAATTATCCTTATTCTCATTTGATAGATGTGGGAACTGAGATTCAGACAGTTGAAGCAATTTTTTTCCAACATCTTACAGTATCAAGTGGTCAGAGGAGGATTTGACCCCAGGCCTGTCTATTCCAAAGGAACCTTTTCCGTGCATTACTAACAATAGAAAATGCTCCCATCTCAATTGCTTCTGCATTAAGCACAGCTCCTCTACAAAGAATACATCCTGCTTTCATGAGTATAGGTTTGGATAACTCCTGATGCATAAGAGCACATGGAAACCTCCTAAAAACATGCATTCTGATGATGATCTTTTGTGTATCTGTCACATTATGTTCTTATTTATTTGGTTTAGCCACAGAAATTATGAAGTCATTTTAAATCATATCCAAATCAGGTCAGCAAACTGGCCTGTGGACTTGTTTTGTAAATAAAATTTTATTGGAACACAGCCATACCCATTTATTTACCTCTTTAACGGGAAAGTTGAGTTGTGAGAGTTGAGTATTTGCCACACTATTTGGCCCCTAAGCCTAAAATATTGATTATTTGGCCCACTACAGGAAAAGTTTGCTGAACCCTGATCTAAATAATAAAACCTCAAATCTCAGGAAGAGCTCAGAGAACAACTTCAAAAAACAAAAGACGAAGTGAATGCCTTTCTTCCTAATAGGCTTGACTTTCAGTAGCCCTTGATTATATGTTTTTTGATTCAACCTTTGAAATCTTAAGCTTCCTATAGCCTTTAATTACAAGGGGCAACCTGTCCAGAGAAAACTCAGGAGTGGGAGTCTGAGAACCTG
The DNA here is from genome assembly GCA_963574885.1 of Lepilemur ruficaudatus. NCBI lineage: Eukaryota > Metazoa > Chordata > Mammalia > Primates > Lepilemuridae > Lepilemur > Lepilemur ruficaudatus. The sequence continues at coordinate 7,162 of CAUYRT010101666.1, read as the reverse complement.
GTTACATTCTCACATTGTGCTGACAGTCCACTTATAGCTGTGGGTAATTCGCTTAACCACTCTGGACCTTTGTTTCGTTATTGGTAAAACACTAATTCATATAAAAACTTCAGAGGTACAAATTTACTCTTTTGTATCTTTCTTATACTTGAGTAAATTATGCTACCCAACGGTTGATTTTATATGATGATGCTAGTTTTGTAGGGGGCTACATTGGTAACTTCTTGATAATTTTGCTTGTCTTGGTAGTTTGTGGGTTGTTTTTTGTTTTTTCTTTTTGGTGTGTTTGGTTGGTTTGTTTTGTTTTTAGCATGACCTATGTGGATACCCTAGACAAGAAACTTTACTGTCTCACCAACTTACCTTATTACTGATTACATTTGCTTTTGACTTTTTATAACTGCATCTATGACCATTTTTGGTATTATGCAATGGGCCAGATACTCTTTTGTTGTAAAAATGCCTGAGCCACAAATCATATGATGTATAATAAATAGCCTTTTAACTCCATGCTCAGACTGAATCTAGTTGGCTTTTCCTTCCCGTTTTTCATTACTTAGGGAATGATAAATATTAATACATTGTTGATTTGAGATAATGTAGTGAAATGGTATAGACAGGCATGGGTTCAGGTCTGTACTCTCTTTCTAGCTGGTTGACCATGGTCAAGTTACTTACTTTCTCTAAGCATCAGTTTTCTTATCTGTACAAATTGTGAATAATAATAATAATAATGTCTCTCATAGGATTTCTATAAATATTTAAAAAGATAATGCCACTAGGCTTAGTGGCTCACACCTATAATCCCAGTGCTTTAGGAGGCGGTGGTGGGAGGATTGCTTGAGGCCAGAAGTTCAAGACCAGCCTACGCAATATAGCAAGACTCTATCTATAAAAATAAATAAGGAAATAAAATAAAAAATGCCACATAAAATAAAAAAATGCCTAGGTGTTGTGGTATTCGCCTGTAGTGCTGGCTACTGGGGAGACTGAGGCAGGAGGATTGCTTAAGCTCAGGAGTTCAAGGCTGCAGTGAACTATGATTATGTCACTACATGCCAGCCTGGGTGACAGAGTGAGACCCTGTCTTTATTTATTTATTTAAATAAATAAGTATATTTATTTAAATAAATAAATGAATTTTTAAAAATGCCACATAAAATGCTTTAGCATAGTACCTGGCTTACAGTAAGGGCTTAATAAACATTAGCTGATCTTACTGTCAGAATCAATAATATTACTGTTTATAATATCATTGCCAGACTTAAGAAATGGGAGAAGTATTAATCATCTGTAGAAATAAATGTCATAGCCTTCATTGGAATAGGTTATATTCAACATGAAAGTCTTTCAATTGGCAGAAACACTCAGTTTAATAAGTACCTGTTAAGAACATTTTAAGGGACAGTCGTATTTCTTAGCTGGATGTTCTGGGAATCCAAATAAAGCAGAGAATTATACCGTATGCTAATCAAAAAAGGATGTCTTTATAAATAGCCCGAAATACTTCCCCAGATGCAACTTGAATAAGGGAAATAAATGGCTGCTTTGAGGTTGGAGCAGAATTCTTTCATATGATTCACTAGATGCTGGAAACCCCAGCCTCACATTTTCCCACTCCCTCTTGGTTAGAAAAATTTACGTTGGTATAGCATTACACTCTTGAGGCTATTTTCTAAAAAAAAAAAAAACTTTTTAAATTAGATATTAAGTGTGTAATTTTGGGGCAGTTTCCAGGTTTTAAAAATGGGTTAAAAATTTTTGATGGGATTTGCCAAAAATTCCTGGAAGTTTTTCCTTATGACTGAAAATAAATATTTTTGGTTCCTGTATTTGGGTAGCAAATACAGTAATAATATAACTTTTTATATATTTGTAGCATTGCTTACAAGAATTTTTTCGTAATTGAAGGATAGTGTTTTTCATTGTTCCTTGTTATCCTCAAAATAAAACAAAGGGAGAGTCTTGGGATTCATCCTTGCCTCTGTTCTAGGTACAGTATTGCTTATGATTAAAGTTAATTTAGATTAATTGGCTAATTTTTCAGAATAATTTTTGTGAGAACTACAGAAAGGGGATCACTTCAAAAGAGCAAAACTATTGAGTTTACTAGGGTTGGAAAATACTCGAAAGTGTCATGTTTAAAGATGTTCACTTTAATTAGACCCCAGCACTAAATATGTTGTGAAGATAATGTCATATTTTGCTCTTCACAGAACATTAAGTTCTGGCCTTGCCATTTCCCCAAAATTCTGAACTGTATTATTTATAGTTTTTTATTTTTGTTGTTGGCTATAAAATATAGGTATAGGAAATGTATGTATTAGGAATGTATGTATTTCTTTGCTAGTATTTGTGATAACTTATAGAAATCCTACCAACAATAGGGCAATAGAGGCTGGGCGCGTTGGCTCACGCCTGTAATCCTAGCACTCTGGGAGGCCGAGGCTGGGGGATGGCTCAAGATCAGGAGTTCGTGATCAGCCTGAGCAAGAGCGAGACCTCATCTCTACTATAAATAGAAAGAAATTAATTGGTCAACTAAAAACATATAGAAAAAGTTAGCGGGGCATGGTGGCACATGCCTGTAGTCCCAGCTACTTGGGAGGCTGAGGCAGAAGAATTGCTTGAGCCCAGGTTTAAAGTTGCTGTGAGCTAGGCTGACGCCATGGCACTCACTCTAGCCCGGGCAACAGAGTGAGACTCTGTCTCAAAAAAAAACAAAAACAAAAACACAATAGGGCAATAGAGAGAAAGAGGAATTTCAGATTGGAGTTTTTAACTTGCAGATTATAACTCATTAGTGTTCTATGAAATCAGTATAGTGGGTCATAAGTAGTAATTTTTAAAAAAATGTAATGAAATAAAATTGAAAATATCAGAATGTATTGTATATAATAATAGTAATATTGTTTTGTGAAATTTTGTTTAAGTTTTATATATATATTTTACACATACACACAATGTGTGTTGGGTTATGATGTAAATTGTAGTCTTGTAGGTTGTGGCCAAAAAAAAAAAAAAAAAGATTTGAAATCTACCATTTAGTTGTTTTTTTGTTCCCTGGTGTCTGGCCCAGGTACTTTAATATCTCTGTTTCCATATCTGAAGAAATGATGCTGATGAACATGCGTACTAACTTTTTTAGAATGTGATAATAATTGATTGACCACTCTGAGAAACTACTACATTATTTTAAGATTATAGTGATACCAGATTTTCTCATGTTTTGTTTTGTGTTATTTGTTTGTTTTTGGGTTTGTGTGTATTTCCAATCTTTTTATTTTAGAAAATATTGATGCTGATGGACAGGGATTTTGTCAAGGAGGATTCAGCATTGATTTTACTAAAGTAAGTTCTCATTTAAGACTGAATGAGATTCAGATCTGTCTTACTGACTAAACTATGATTGAAAATAAACTGGTCAATATGTCAGCTTCATTATAACTGTTGTTTAATGAAAACAGCTAATAAAATAACCCATTCAATTTGACATTCTTTGTCTTGTGTTATTCCCTCTCTAGTAAACATTGCTTATTTGAAATAGGGAACCATCACACTGGGAGTGGAGGAAAGTAGAGAATCTCCTCAGTAAAGGATAGATAGCTATTATATTATGACTTAATATTGAATTTCCAGTTACATGAATTTATGGCATATTACAGTTTTCTATTTTCAACTGAAATTGTTTATTTTATAAAAGCTGTTGATGGGAGCTTTATTATAGAATTAGAGTTTAGTTACATGAAAGCTGAGAAGCATGCATGTTTGCCTCTTACTATGTGCCTGTGGGTACCAAATGAAGCTGAAGCTGTTTAATAATTGTAAGAAATCTCAAATGCAGGCCTCTGTGTATTTTTATGTAAACTAATATGCTCTTCAGAGTTTATAGTTTTTACCTATTTTTCTAGAATAAAAATTCTATTTATATTTTCAAAGGTAAATTTTCTTAAGTATTTTTCTTTATATACTTTGTGTATTTATTTATTCATTTGTGGGACATACAAACATTCTGAATATCAAATTGAGAATATTAATTCCTTCTAGAGAAGTCTCAAAAATATATTGTTTGATTAAAAGTAGAGTTTCCTTAGAAAGCTTATTACTATGTCTTTCTTAGAAATGTGAGCAAAGAGAAGTACCTTAAATTTATAAAAACAACTGAAACTAAAAGTCATGTGATATAGAAAAATTAAAGCATTTTCTTTTTTAGAAATTTGTGTTTTACCTTTATTTTCACTAGACTAGGTGCTGATAATTATAGTTAATGCTCTTTACTAGATAATTGATTTTTAATACACTCAACTTCATAGTACATTAGTCATAATGCAAAATTTAAGGAAGCCAGACAGAGATAAAGTATATTAATAAATATTAGGTTTAAACTTGCATGACAAATTTCCACATCGGAAATTTCCAAATTATTTTTTTTTAAGAAAAGTGTCTGTACATGTTTTCTATACTTAAGCCTATACAACTGTCACCCCAGAAGTAATCTCATATTGTGAAAGTCATTGCTAAACTGTTGACTTTCTTAAACCCATTTCTGGGCAAATGGTGTTATTTTAAGGTAGACTACTTAGAAGTATTTTTTTTTACATAGCCAAGGCAGGAGATTGTTGAAAGCCTGAAATGGCTGTATGTACATTTAGAGGGGAAAATTTTTTTCTTACCTCCAGCAAGAAGGAATTTTCAAAATACTGTGCCGAAACACAAAATACCTTGAATTAGACAGTTTTAGTTTGTTATGGATATAAGAAATGCTAGTCAAGCATAATTTGGATATATAATCCACCTTGACAATTTTGCTCTCTAACTTCACTCCTGTTTAGATCTGCAAGACATTAAGAATAGTTTTCCTTTAGTAGAAAATTCTTCAGTGATTATTAGAAAGAAATTTTACATTATATAGTTACAAATCTAATACACAAAATTAAGAAGTGACTTTTTAAATTGTAACCCAGAATACTTTGCACTAGTACTTCATTCTGGATATATGAAACAGCCAAGGTCCACAGGAAAAAAAATATATGTTTTTGTATTCTCATATATTAAATGAATGTATTTATATAACTTTTTAAAAAATTTTGTTTTAGAAAAGGTACAATGGAGACGGCTGAAACTGAGTTAGATGAATTTGAGATCTTTGATTTTGTTTGCTTTAATATCTGTGTGTATGTATATATCTAGTGTATAGATGGGTGAATATATACTATATATAACATATACATATATATCTCCTTTATTGTTATTACCTTGATTTCTGTTCTTAAAACTACTTGTTTTTAAATGTATATCTTTTTGTTGTTTGGGTCCTTCTAGGCTGACAGAGTACTTCTTGGGGGTCCTGGTAGCTTTTATTGGCAAGGTAGGTTAGTAGTTTTTGAATTACTCAATATTGACTATGTGTCTCTGATTCACCTGCTTTATCTTGTGCCTATGACATTTTTCAAATTATTTTGAAGAAAGAAATGGAAAATTTAATTTAAATGTATAAACACTCTGTTACACAATATTTTTTTAAAAGTATAACATATATATTTGATATGTATACATTCCTAGTAGAAAATAAACTGAATATTTTAAAAGTAAATATATAAAGTAATTTAAAATAATTTGTTTTTATTGTGTATGATATATACTTCTTCATATCTGTATTCTAGTGGGTATGACATAATCATTAGGAAGTGTGTGGAACCGATCAATATAGGCAAATTGTGGCAGAGTTTTAAAAGTATTTTGAAGTTGCTTATTAGAATATTTAAATGATGATTTTCGGCCAGGTGCGGTGGCTCACGCTTGTAATCCTAGCACTCCGGGAGGCTGAGGCGGGTGGATTGCTCGAGGTCAGAAGTTCGAAACCAGCCTGAGCAAGAGTGAGACCCTGTCTCTACTAAAAATAGAAAGAAATTAATTGGCCAACTAAAAATATATAGAAAAAATTAGCTGGGCATGGTGGCTCAGGCCTGTAGTCCCAGCTACCCAGGAGGCTGAGGCAGGAGGATCGCCTGAGCCCAAGAGTTTGAGGTTGCTGTGAGCTAGGCTGACGCCAAGGCACTCTAGCCAGGGCAACAGAGTGAGACTGAAAAAAACAAAACAAAACAAAACAAAAAAATTAATGATGATTTTCTTGTTAATCACTGACATCAAGAATTATTTCTTTAAGTATTTGTGGATTTTTAAAAAATAGAGGCTCTTATTAAGTTTTTTTTTTTGTTTGAGACACAATCTCACTCTGTTGCCCGGGCTAGAGTACCATGATGTCAGCCTAGCTCACAGCAACCTCAAATTCCTGGTCTCAGGCGATCCTCCTGCCTCAGCCTCCCAGGTAGCTGGGACTACAGGCATGTAATTTATTCTGTTTTTGGTAGAGACGGGGTCTCGCTTTTGCTCGGGCTGGCCTCAAACTCCTGATCTCAAAATGATCCTCCTGCCTCGGCCTCCCAGAGTGCTAGGATTACAGGTTTGAGCCACTACACCTGGATAAGTTTTTTAAAAATATAATTAAACTGGCATTGATGTAAAGATACAATGCTATATTTTTCAGTCATTCTGGGAAGCCTAATTAAGTTACCATTTGAACAAATGTATAACACATCATTATTGCTGACAGTTTGAAAATAGGTAATTAAAACTTTGTTTCATTTATCATTAGAGACATACAGTTATTTCATTAATATATTGACATGTTTAGTTTCTGCTAAAAAGCACTGTTTATAAGATGAACTCTTGTTTATGAGCATAATAGCATTATGATATTCAAGCATTGTCAGCACTTCGAAGAATTGGAAAACCTATGATTATATTGATTTGAAAGTACTTCTTTTAATTTCAAATTTTACTTCTGTATTCTACACTATGCTTTCTTTACCTGCTTCTTTGTAGAAAAACCCATACTTGCTTTTACTTTATAGACAGGGAAACTAAAGAAAGATATTTGCTGAAGGGAAATAGGATGGAGGGAGAATAAGAAGGAATGAAAAATAGGAATAAGTAAAAGGTTAAAGGGGCCGGGCGCGGCGGCTCACGCCTGTAATCCTAGCACTCTGGGAGGCCGAGGCGGGCGGATTGCTCAAGGTCAGGAGTTCGAAACCAGCCTGAGCAAGAGTGAGACCCCGTCTCTACTATAAATAGAAAGAAATTAATTGGGACAACTAAAAAT
>CAUYRT010101663.1:0-27436 GCA_963574885.1 Lepilemur ruficaudatus | reverse complement strand
GGCCAGAGTGCAGTGGCATGATCATAGCTCATTGCAGCCTTGAACTTCAGAGGCTTAAATGATCCTCCTGCCTCAGCCTCCTGAGTAGCTAGGATTACAGGCACACGCCACCACACCTGGATAATTTAATTTTTTTTTTTTTTGAGACAGAGTCTCACTCTGTTGCCCGGGCTAGAGTGCTGTAACATCAGCCTAGCTCATAGCAACCTCCGACTCCTGGGCTCAAGTGATCCTCCTGCCTCAGCCTCCCGAGTAGCTGGGACTACAGGCATGTGCCACCATGCACAGCTGATTTTTTCTATATAGTTTTAGTTTAATTTTCTATATAGTTTAGTCCAGTTAATTTCTTTCTATTTTTTTTTTAGTAGAGATGGGGTCTCACTCTTACTCAGGCTCGTTTTGAACTCCTGACCTTGAGCGATCCGCCTACCTCAGCCTCCCAGAGTGCTAGGATTACAGGTGTGAGCCACCGCACCCGGCCCCATCTTGCTTTTCAAAATCCGGATTTACAACAGGTTCTCAGTTTTACAGGAAAGTGCGTCATAGAATTGCTTTACATTATAAGTTCTCCCTCGTCCTATGGTGCAATTAATATACTGTATACAATTTGCAGAATGTCTGTTTACAAAGAGCTCTGTGAGAGGACCCCTTTCCTTTAAAGCACAGAAACAGAAATAACAGAAAGCCTCGAGTCCACTGATGGCCCACTTAGCACCGGCAATATTTAGTGCAGTAGAATTAATTGTACAGGACCGGACTGACGTCCTAGGAGCTTTTTATAACTGGGTTGAAAGGGACCATAGACTCTTTCCCTGACGTCCAGCCAGAACCTCCCCTAACCCACAATAGAGCCAGGCTGATTTTTTTTTAAAGCTAACCATTAAAAAAAGGTTTTCCAAGGAGAGCACATTATTTCCGTTGTTAGTTTGGATCAGAGTCTGATATCCCTAACAAGTCAAAGTTGTCCTTTTTAGCCCTGGCGATGGCTGGAGTCTATTCCTTTTATGTCGTGCTCTCGGGGGAGATGGAAAAGAGCCGCCCTTCACAGTGTACACAGCCTGGCCGGCTCCTGGCAGCTGCTGTTAACTCACGTTTAAATCATCGCCGCCTTCTTTTCTAGCTTTGCATCTGACCTCTCGGTTATTTTCTGTTTCCTATTGTAATGTGGGGTTTCCTTATGTTTCTCTTAAAAAGTAGCACCTCAGTGTACTGACATTATAACATTTTGGGCTTGTTTTGCATATCCCATTTCTCAAAGGATAAAGGGAGGCGTAATTTCTACAAATTGCTAAAAACCCCGTGGAGACCAGCTGCTAAGTGAAGGAAGTTGTGATAACTTACAGGAGCTCAGAGGCTCCAGGCTCCTTCCGGCCAGGCAGCGTCCAGATGGGGGCTTCTCGCTTGCTTTAGACCCCTGCTCTGAGCCCAGACTGTGGTCTTAGACGGCAGCTCTAGCGAGGAGTGTAGTCAGCCTGACTGATATGCCTCACGTTAACCTGGAGTATTTGCTGAACCTTTGCTTGTTACTCTGCAGTCTTTATCCCAAGTTCTTGCTACTACCCTTAAGAATTAATCAGGTTCTAGGTGGGTAGCCCTCGAAGAGCCTGATTTGCAGGTGACTGCCACGGTAGCCTGCCTGAACCACAACTGTCACACCACACCCCTGTGTCCTGCGAGGCAGTTTCAGATGTTTCGTGCCAGCTCTCACGGGGCTGCCTGCACCACTTGGATGATCCTTTCTCTGGAGCAGATGTCCCCAGGTGTGGGGCACGCCGCCAGGGATGAACAGCACTTGCCAGAATGTTCATAGCTGCGAATCTATTTTGATGTATATTAGAAAAAGTATAACAAGCACCTAAAACCTGAGACGTGGACTTTCTTTTCAGAAGTCATGGAAGTTAAAGCATGAGTCATATTTTGAAGCTATTAACTAGGTACATCCAGGAGGCGGCGAGTGACTACAGAGAAGACCCTGAAGGTGGAACGCACGTGCCTCAGGTCTGTCCCTGACGGGGGCTCTGACGCCCACCCCACCCTCGCCCTCTCTCCTTTTCCTCTCCTTCTTCATTACTCCCTCTCTCCTTTCTCTCTGAGTGCTTCCTCTTCTGGGCCTGTTTCTACCCTGCTCCCTCCTCTGGGCTTCTCTGGTGGTTCCCTGGGCTTTAGGAGGGAGAAGGAAAGAGGCTCGCATTTGTTGATTGTTAATTATTTGCTAGAAGGTCACAGGTATAAGTCAGGTCTGGCTGCTAGTGTGGTCTTGGGTGGTTGTCAGGAGTGCTTCTCAAATTTGAATGTGCCCACCTTTAGGGATCACCTGGGGGTCCGGGTAAAATGCACATTCCAGGACGTCCAGCGGGTCTGGAGTGGGGCTGAGATTTTCGCATTTCCAACACACTCCAAGTGCGGCTGCTGTTCCGTGGACCACACCTGGAGTGGCAAGGGTGGCTCACGTGGCTGTTTCCTTAGATAACTAAGAGCATGTTTTTAGGAAGGGGATGAGCTCTGGAGCCACCTCTTTCATCTGCAGTGAAACCACTACAATTATTAAGGACACTTTGCGAGTCCAGCATGTTTTGCTGTCCGCGAGCAATGCAAGATGGCGCCTTCACACTGACCAAGGCAGTTTGTAATGAAAACTGTTGGCTCGAGTTGTTGCCAGGGTGCTGCCAGGGGAACCAGCCACACAGAGGAACGTGCAACCTAATATTATTGTGTGTGAGCTAATGAGCTCAGACAGGTGGGAAGGGCTCTGCCTCCCTCCTTTACTCAGGTGACAGGCTGGCACCATGTCCGGTCAGGCAAACCCGGCGCGTTTAGCCATTCGGGGCGGCTGCAGGGCCGTTTCTCTGGGTACAGAAAATTGGATTGTTGAACTATTCAGAATGTACTGGAATGCTCCCATCTGTTTGGTTATGAGAACCAGACCTGCAAACAAGTTCTGAGGGTAGCAATAGCTGCAGCATTTTGAAAGCAAGCCAGCCAAATACAACAGGACCCAGACTGAGGTTATAAGAAAACGGGGGCACTAGATTCAGGGCCTTGCTAGTTTAAATGAAATTGCCCCTGATGTATTCTCACCCGCAGAGGTCAGCGAGAGCGGCTGCAGTTCTGCAGTCTCCTTTCTGTGAGGGCAGAGGAGTTTATGGGAAAAAAAGGCAAGGCAAAAATGTCTTTTCTTTCTGAGATTCAGCCAGAGCCGGACACTTAGCAAAAAACAAGCTCGGGGTTGACGCGAGCAGTCGCATGGTTGCCGAACGTCAGTGCTAGAAATGCTCCTGCGGATCATCAAACACGTGGCAGTTAGTTTTCAGGGGCGTGTACTCTGGACTCCTTCCCCTCAAAAACTCACATTATCGTCCATACCATTTCCCTAGATTAAAGGATTCCCTAGGGGATCCCCGGATTCTGGGTGTACCCCTCCGATGTAGTACATTTCTTTCTTAGCGATGAGAAGATCAAGGCCCAAAGCGACGGTGACTGACCGCCGATCTCGTGGCAGTGCTGCCTGGACTCAGGAAACAGGAGGATTTAAGCACCGCAGTCGTCTACGGGGAAGGTATCTGCACGTGATTTATCTCTTGAAGCCCTGAGAAGCACAAGTGTCACGGGCTTTTTGAAAGAATTATAACGTTCAGCTGGGAGAATCCCAATGTTTAACCAAATAACATTGGAAGAAAAGTAGAAATAATTGAGGCAGAAACTTCTCGGTCCTCGCTTTTATGATATGTTCAAAAGACGTGAGTGGGCAGCCTGCTCTCCCTGGGAGCTGTGGGCTAAACTGCATGTGGGTGTTGTTAGGGCAGGTCATAAATTCCTTTTGAAGATCGAGTTCACACCCCAACGTGAATCCTCCACATCCCCGAAAACCACTCAGGCAAGATGCCTCCCTAAATGAGAGTGCTCGGCGCAGACTAGGTGCTCACTAAATATTTATTTGAATAAATGGGCTTTCTCTGACGTTACAGTTTTCTGGAGACAGAAGACGTCGGAAACTGGAGAGGGATCAGCACACAACATGTAAGTACACTGTGGAAGGTATTGAACTAAAGAAGCCGGACACAAAAGAATACATGCAATGTGATTCCATCATACGAAGAACTGATATGGACCCAATTGTGCATTAGAAGTGGGAGTATCGGTTACCTTTGGTGAGCAGTGAGTTTCGTATGTGGGAAAGGGAACTTCTAGGGTGCTGGTAACCCTATTCTATTTCTTAATCTGGGTGCTGGATACCCCTGTGGGTTTACTTTGTGATAATTCATCAAATGATATTCATATGACGTAGCATTTTTCTGTATGTGTGTTATTCAGTAAAAATATTTATTTGAAAATCTCATACACAGAGGCCAGGCACTATGGCTCACACCTGTAATCCCAACACTTTGGGAGGCCAAGGCGGGAGGATTGCCTGAGCCTGGGAGTTTGAGACCAGCCTGGGCAACATAGTGAGACTCCGTATCTAAAAAATAATAATAATAAAATAAAAACCACACACCCACACACAATGAAGGATGTAAGCCAGGGCTTCCCAGTCTTGAACACATGTACAAGCTACCTGGGATCTTATTAAAATGCAAAATTCTGATTCATTTGTTCTTGGGTAGGGCAGGAGATTCTATTTCTCTACAAAGATCTAGAGACTGGTATCTTTAGGATCTCTTTTAAAGAGAGATCCAGGGGTCCGGTGCAAATACCCTGGGCCTATCCTGGCATGTGGCTAGGGACACCGCACACAGGAATGTTAGCTTACTAGGTTATTAACCAGCAGAGCAGCGGGTTCCAAGGCCAGCCATGCTCTCCTGTGGGTCTGTGAAGTTCACCAGCTCAGAGCATCTTCGAGGACGATTTTATGATTGCTGGGTAGTGATCAGAGCCTGGATAAGGCCACCACAGTGAAGTGCCCAACTGGTGACCAGCCCTTGCAGCCACATTAGGGGCCCTTGCCTGCCTGCCCCTCAGACACCACTGGAAACCTAAGGGCTATTATCCCAAAGAGCCCGACAAGTGCATTAAGAGCTTCACCTCCCTCTGCATCCATGGCGTGGGTGACACTGGGTTTTCAGCAGTGATGCAGCAGGAGTGAAGTGGACGTTCCTCTTTGTAGGACTCTGTAAGATATAGATCCCTATAATGTCTCAATGTTTATGTCCTCCCAGAATTCATAGATTGAGATCCTAGCCCCCACTGTGCTCCCTCACTCCTCCCTTCCATCACGTGAGGACTCAGTGAGAAGATGACAATCTGTGATCCAGGAAGACAGCCCTCACCAGGCACCCGATCTGCCAGCACCTTGATCTTACACTTCCTGGTCTCCAGAGAAGTCCAAAAGAAATAAATATTTGTTATTTAAGTCACCCAGGCTGTAGTATTTTTGTTAGAGCAGCCCAAATGGACTAAGACAATCCCAAAACACCAAACTTGTATCAAGAAAACCATTGTTTTCAGCCTGGGCAACATAGCAAGACCCTCTGTCTATGCACACATAATAAAATCAACTGGGCATGGTGGTGCACACCTGTAGTCCCAGCTGCTCAGGAGGCTGAGGTGGGAGGACTGCTTGAGCCCAGGAGTTCAAGGTTACAGTGAGCTATGATTGGGCCACTGTACTCCAGCCTGAGCCACAGAGCGAGACCCTGTCTCTAAAAAAAATAGTAAAAACAGGCCAAGCTAATCAATTCCTTGTTCCTGGATGGAGACATAGGCGGTAAAATATAAACAGAAGACAGGAAGTCATTAATACATACACAGGCTAGAGCAGTAGAGGAGGTTGGGGAGAGCGACCCTAAGGCTGTCCAAGGTACCAGGAAAGTCCCATATTTTACGCGAGGTGGAGGGCACATGGCTGTGCCTTTTATTGTCACTCTTTGAACTGTGTATACATATCAGCTGCACTTTTTACTTGTACGCAATGTTCGCTATTTAAAAATGAAAATGCAGTATCTTAAGATAACATTTTATGTTGGGATTTCCTTGTGCTTGACATTTTTTAAAGGCTATTATGTTATTTTAAAACTTTTTTGACAGGTCAGAATGAGTTGCTATTATGTTTTTTGTCAGGACATTTTATTCTGAGATTCTGCCCCTCTTACTCTTTTGGTGGTAAGATGTCCTTTCCTTTGATGGCATTTTAATGAAATGCTGGTGATAATAACATTATATTTGAGATGTAAAAACAAAAACCTCCTTTATGTATTAAATAACAAATTGGCAACTGTAAGAGACCCTCAGCCCCTCAGCCCCCTTCCTTTTTTAAAAAGTTAACTAGTTACAGGACTAGGGACCACAGGTGTAGACAACACTTCTCTGGGGGAAAAGAAGATATTGCCTTAGTATCCAGCGCTAAGGAGTTTGCAAAAACAAACAAACAAAAATCGGGATACAATGACAGACATCAGAAGCGTGGGTGGCGCTGACCCTGCTGACTGACACTGGCTTCAGGCCCCCCACCAGTCACTGGGCAGCAGCTACTCAGAGGCGTGGCTTCCCGTGGACAACCCCAGGAAACTCCCCTTCGCTGTCCCATGTTGGTGGCTGGATGTGCTTGGGTTTCAGTTTGACTAGTTGGTGACCTATCTATACTCTTCCAACGTCCCTCCTGGACCTTCACTTCCCCAAATGTAAGGTCTAACTCCAAATATAAATATCTTATGTATTAACTCAGGAGTTGGCAAACCTTAGCTCATGGCTTTGCAGTGGGTCACATCCAGCCTGCTACCTATCTGTGTAAATAAAGTTTTACTGGAACACAGCCACGCCTACTCATTTACGTAGTATACATGGCTGCTTAATGGCTGAGTGGAGTAGGCATGATGAGACTATATAACCCCAAAGCCTAAAATATCTATTATCCGGCACTTGAAAAAAGTTACCAACTCCTGCCAGTCATCCTGGGTATGCTTCTCGGATTGGACCCCAACTGGCACGCATGGCCAAGCCAGATGTCAGTGGGGTGGGGGACGATATTCTGCCTCCAGTGAGAAGAACTATATAGCTATAAGGTAATGGGCATGGATGCAGGGAGGACTGAAGAACTGGGAAAACTAATGCATCTACCACATACACGAATTTAAATCCAAAGTCTATTCAATTTTATTTGTATTTAACAGCAGATATGAAACTGAAGAAATTGCTGAGCTTAAAATAAATGTTTCTTCACCACAAGAGATGCTATAGAAGAGACTATTCCTGAAATAGTCTTTTAAGGCTAGAAAAATATAAAAGGAGAAAACAAAAGAGTGAAAAAGATAATGAAAACCATGAGAGGTTGAATTCATTATAGTTTTTGAAATCACATTTCGATTTGAGACAGAATTGACTTATTCCGAGCTGTAAGGGACCAAGTGATTAATGCTATTCCATTGCCTACCCTCTCCCCTCCCCCACCCCCCAATTTTTGCTTATATTAATTTTCCTTTAGTCCTGGTTGTCTATTTAAGTGGATTTAGTGTCCACTATCTATTCCTCTATGTGGTTTCTCCATTCCAGAGTTCTTTATTTTGATTTGTCATTTGGCTAGATTTCATCATCAGTCCTTTTTTTTTTTTTTGTAAAGAAGGGCTTGTGATGACTATAGTCTCTGAATTATATCCTGTGTGAGAGTGTCTTCCTATTGCTTATATATCGGTTTGACTGCCTATAATATTCTTAGGTCACACTTTGTCCCCTCAGACAATTTTAGATAAACTCATTTGCTGTGAGAGAAGTCTGAAATCAGTTAGATTTTTTCTCCCTGCCTTTAAAAGTGACCTGTTTTTATTTTTCCCTCCTGGTATGTCTGAACAATTCTTTCTTTTTCTTGAGACAGAGTCTCACTCTGTTGCCTGGGTAGCTAGAGTGCCGTGGCGTCAGCCTAGCTCACAGCAACCTCAAACTCCTGGGCTCAAGTGATCCTCCTGCCTAAGCTTCCCAAGTAGGTGGGACTACGGGCATGTGCCATCGTGCCTGGCTAAGTTTTTCTATTTTTGGTGGAGACAGTCTTACTCCTGCTTAAGTTGGTCTCTAACTCCTGAGTGATCTTCCTGCCTTGCCCTCCCAGACTGCTAGGATTACAGGTGTGAGCCACCACACCTGGCTCTAAGTCTCAGAATCTTAAACAGGATACATCAGTGTCAATTACACTAAAACAATTTTTACTGGCATATACTGCATCTTTCTAATTTTTAGATTGAATTTTTCATTGAAGTCAGAGAAATTTTTCTATATCTCTGAATAATTTTCAATTCCTTTTGTTGAATGTGTTCATGATGAGCACCAATTATCCTTAAGTTAGAACATCTTTGACTTTTATATCCGTCACATTCTTTCTAATTGCTTCCATCTCTCTTTTCCCTTTACAGCCACTATCTTAAATCTCTTCCATGATGTTAATTTGATTTTTAGCCATGATTGTCTTATTTTCTTCGCTAAGTTATTTATTTGATCTATAATCACAGTGTTTTGGTTTTTCATTTATTTTCTGAGCTCTGCAACCTCCCTGTTTATCTCATTCTGTTATTTTATTTCATTTTTTAGTTTTTATTTTATTACATTAAATCAGTATTACATTGTTCTAAAAGGCAAAACACTTGCAGAGAATCTGTCTCTCTTATTTGGATTGTGTTACATTTTGTATTTTTAAAAATATCTTTAATGAAGCTCTATTTCGTTCATTGGTTCATTTATTTTTGCTGGAGTGTATTTCCAGGGTTGCCGTGAAGTTATGTCTTTTTCTATTTCTCACAACTTTTTCTATTTTTCTACCTTCTGCTCCATCCACATGTTCTATTCATGCTTATGAGCCAATTTCTTTAATCACATTCTCATACCTGGGTGGGACCAGGTAAAATGCTGGGTGCCTGAAGCCCAGAGTTTGGCTGGGGCTGAGGGCTGTCATTTATTCCTTTATTAACTACCTATCATGTATGTGCCAGGCGCTATTTTATTATTGATTTTTCAGATTTTAAATGTTCATTTTCAGACATAGAAAAAAAGTTGTGTTAGTAATACACAGAGGTCCTATATATTCTTGGTTTCTTTTTTGTTTCTTATTTCTATTTTCTTTTTTGGTGTTGTACACAGAGAAATTTGTCTAGTAACAAACTATAGAAATGATCCCTGAAAGCATAGCCTTCCCATGTGTTCTTCACCCCGCGTCCCCAAACGTTCTACATAATCCGGAATCGTAGTCTACTTCTCCAAAGCCGGACGTTAATATTGATGTGATACTGTTATCCAACCTGCCAACCTTAGTAGAATTCCGCCTATTGCCCCACTGATGTCCTTTTGGGCTCGAGAGTCCACCCAGGAACCCCACTGCATTTAGTGATCCTGTCTGTTTAGTCTCTTCCAATCCGGAACAGTCCCTCAGCCTCTCTCTCTCCTGAGCTTGGCACTTTTGGAGAGTACTGGCCAGTTAATTTGTGGAATGTCCCTCTCCTTAACTTTTTGATGTTTCATTATGGTTAAATTCAGGTTATACGTTTTTGGCAAGAATACCACGGCAGTAGTGCTGTTCCCCTCTCAGTGCATCCTCCATCAGGAGGTGCGTGGCCTGGATGTGTCTTCTCCCTGGACTTTGCTGACTTTGGTCCCTTGGACGAGGTGGCATCTTTCAGATTTCCTCCCTGTGAAGTCATCACTCTCTCACTTTGGACTCAGTAAGTACATTGTGGGGAGATTCTTTGGGGCCATGCGAATATCCTGTTTGTCATCGTGCTTTGCCCACTACTTTCGTCATCGGTGTCTGATCCTCCGCCAGGCACTTTCTCAGGCTCTGGGCGTTTGCGGCAGGCGAGACGTTGCAGCCGCTGCCCTCCCTCCCGCGGTCTGTGAAATGTAGATAACTGGGTCGCTGCACCTAACCAGGGCAACACACAAACGGGGGCGTCTGTGGGCGTCAGCTGCTCTTCTCATTCATCATGAGGTTCCCGAGGAGGGCAGGGGTTGGGGGTTCTGGCCTGCAGGGTGCCCCCTTGACCCTGGGCTGAGCTGCAGGTGCCGCCGCACCTGCCTCATCGGGATCGGGAGCGGCCCACGAGACTGCTCCAGATTTCATCCATTTTCCTACTCGTCCCAGTAGAGCTTCTGGAAGAGGGGATGGGGTGCCCTGCCCCACCTTAGCATCCGTTTCCCCCTTGGCCGTCACTTGTTTATAATAGAATAAATTGTTAATGTCATTCTCATTTCCCTGTTGGTTTCCTGCTAGTGAAGTTTTGGATAATCCAGAATAATTCTATCTGCGAACTTAATCCGTTTACTGGGTGAAGTAACATATTCCCAGCTTCCAGGAATTCAACACGGAACTCTTCGGGGGCCATTATGCTACCCACTGCAGGAGGTTAAATAATTTGCCAAGGTCACCCTGCTGGTAAGTGGCCAAGCTGGGATTCCAGCCTGGGTGGTCTGGTCCCAGCCCACTGTTGGTCACCACACTGCACTGTCCCTCAGTCCCTTGGAAGGCACTTTCTGTGATGGCCCCGATACATGGCCCGGCTCTGCCTGAACAGCCCCCTGACAGGGAGTGTTCCTCTAGGAGCCTGTGCCAGTCAGAGGTCTCTGGAGAGGCAGAAGCAATAGGTGTGTGTGTGTTCTGTGTGTACAGAGACACACACACACAGAGACTTCTGGAATGAGTGCTATGCCTGGCTCTTGTCCTAAAAGGCTATAACTGAAGTCTGGCTGGGTAAGGGTGGAGTGGGGTAAGTAGCATAAGCAAAAGCAATTTTGTTAGAGAGGGTCTTGATTTATGCAGTCACTGGGGTCCCAAATTGACGCCCTTGAATGAAATTTTAGAAAGCAATGCAGAGAAGTCCTTTTGCGATGTGGATAAAACCTGAGTTTTCAAATGTCAAGCATTGGATCCACCTGGGTTATCACCTAAAGGGATTTCTACAGTTTCATAGCACTCAAGCTAAGCATAATCGTTCATAAATACATTTTGAAAATGACTTTTTATTGTAACAGTGTAAAAAAAAAAAAAGAAAGCTTAAAGTTTATTTACAAAAATACCACCACCACCAGAGAGAAAACTGTTAACGTTTTGTTGTATTTCCTCCCTGGTGTTTCTAGGCCCATGTAATTTTTTAGGAAATTGGGAACATATTGAATGGACAGTTTTACATCCTGCTTCTTGTATGATGTCAGTATATCATAAACAGTTCTTACTATTATGAAAGTAGGTTCTTCCTGGGGTCAGGCCAGGCCCGGAGTGAGTGACAGAAACACAGGACTCCAGATTCCAAGAACAAGGGTTAGACTGAATGGAGGTCCTTTGGTCCACTCTGGACACATGGAACGGGCTGCAGGCGGGTCTTGGAGTTGGCTGAGTTTCAGTTTATAAACAATACTGGGCTGAGCAGTGTACCACAGCAAAATTAAGTTGAAGGGAGACTTTTATTTTTTTCCCCAGGGAGAGGGTCTTGCTCTGTTGTCCAGGCAGGAGTATAGAGGTGTGATCATAGCTCACTGCAACCTCAAACTCCTGAACTTGAGTGATCCTCTTGCCTCAGTCTCCTGAGTACCTGGGACTACAGGTGTGCACTATGACACCCGGCTAATTTTTGTATTTTTAGTAGAGATGGGATCTCACTCTTGCTCAGGCTGGTCTCAAACTCCTGGCCTCAAGCCATCTTCCCACCTCAGCCTCCCAAAGTGCTAGGATTACAGGTGTGAGCCTCCACACCTGGCCTATTTTTAAATATTTTGTAGAGATGGGGTCTCACCGTGTTGCCCAGGCTGGCCTCGAACTCCTGGCCTCAAGTGATCCTACCACCTCAGCCTCCCAAAATGCTGGATTACAGGTGTGAGCCACCATGCTTGGCCTGAAGGGAGGCTCTTCATGTGGCAGCCAGAGAGGGCCTGGGGAGTTGGTTTAGCAAGGGGCCTCACAGATTCGGGGGCAAGCAGAGGGAGAGAGAGGACAGGCCGAAGGGTGCAGCAGCTTGGGAGGAATCTCGGGAGCAGGGAGGAGGACGATCCTGACCTGCCCTGTGACTCTGGGATGCTCCTTCACTCACCTAGTGTTCCCTGGGTGCCGGCCATGCACAGCTTGGGGCCAGGCACACAGCGGGCAGAAAAGCAACAAGAGAAGCTCTTCCAGGCACAGAGGATCTGGCAGATTTTAAGGAGTTCTTGTTCCACAGCCTGAAAATTCCTGTTGAGTCCTTCAAGACCCTTCCTGATCTGGTCCCTGTTTCCTGTCTAACTTCATCTCCTGCCCTCTGCCCGCTCCTTCACCTAGCTACACCTTGGGGCCTTGGCATTTGCTGTCCCCCAGCTTGGACACCCGCCCCTGCATCCACGAGTCTCACAGCTCCTCAGCACCTCCAAGTCTTTGCTGCACAGCCACCTTCCGGGATCTCCCCTGGGATCGTGGGTTGGATTGTGTCCCCCCAAAAGATGTTGAAGTCCCACCCCTAGTACTGATGAATGTGGCCTTATTTGGAAATAGGACCTTTGTAGTTGATCAAATGAAGATGCAGTCACACTGGAGTAGGGTGGTCCTCGTCCAATATGACTGGTGTCTTCATAAAACGGGAATGTGGACACAGAGACGGCCACGCACACAGGGGATGCCATGAGAAGAGGAAGACAGAGACTGGGAGATGCTTCCACACGCCAGGGAACGCCAGAGACGGCCAGCAGCCACTGTCACAGAGCTGGGGGGAGGCCTGCGCAGATTCTCCCTCAGAAGGAACCAGCCCTGCCAACGCCTCCATCGTAGCCTTGTGGCCTCCAGAACTTGGGAGAATAACCTCCGCTGTCTTCAGCCCCGCAGTCTGGTACTTTGTCGCAGCAGCCTCAGCAAAGTGCTCCACCACAGCACCTGATGCCACGTTTGGCCACCCCGGGAATGCTCTATGCCTCTTCTCTGCTTTATATCTCTTCTCTGCAACTTTCCCCTTTCTACTGTGCCGTACCATCTACTGGCGTATTTTGCCTGTCTCCTTGCCTTTGGAACGAGGGCAGGGATTTTTGCTTTTGTTCACTGATTGATCTCTAGGGCCAAGCACATAGCAGAAGCCCAAAAATGGCTGGTGATGGATAAATCCAACCGTATCTGACATCTAGCCCGTGCTCAGAAACAAACTGGCGTTAGGCCCGTTGAGAAGGAATGAAACCACATTGACTATTGCTTTGAGGGTTTTTGGCCAATGCCTTTGGATTCATTAGTCCATTCAGAGGATATTTATTTATTTATTTATTTGAGACAGAGTCTCACTCTGTTGCCCAGGCTAGAGTGCTGTGGCATCAGCCTAGTCCCCAGCAACCTCAAACTTCTGGGCTCAAGCGATCCTCCTGCCTCAGCCTCCTGAGTAGCTGGGACTACAGGCATGCGCCACCATGCCCAGCTTATTTTTTTCTACATATTTTTAGTTGTCCAGCTAATTTCTTTCTATTTTTTAGTAGAGACGGTGGGGCGGGGAGAGGGTCTCGCTCTTGCTCAGGCTGGTCTTGAACTCCTGACCTTGAGTGATCCTCCCACCTTGGCCTCCCAGAGTGCTAGGATTATAGGCATGAGCCCCCGTGCCCTGCCTGAGATGTTCTTCATCAGCCTGCTGACCTGGTCCCTTTTCAGAGACTCACATACCACCCCAAAATGTCCTGCTAGCCTTGTTTCCCCCTGCGGTGGCTTATGGAATCAAGAGTAGCAACCTGAATTGAATAACAATGTTCAATGTCCTTTCCTTCAAGAATGAACTCATCTTTCTGGGCTTGAGATGCTGAGTAAGCAATGCCTGGTCTCCTCCAGACCTGCTGGTGCATTTCCCACCCGAGAAACTTCACATTTCAACAAGACACATCCTTAGTAGTGACGGCAGTGGGGCAGGGAGCGCACAGACCAAGCCCAGGGGAACACCCTCGACGGCACTCTGTACCTGACCACAGGCGGTGTGACCCTCAGCCAGTTCCTTCCTACGTCCCAACACTTGTCAGCCTGGAGCCTCTTCTTTGTCTTTCCAAGGAGACGGAGCTTGACATCCATGTGACCGAAGTCCCTCCACAAGTTTCCTCTGGGGCTTTTATGATACCTGTGAGACCCTTTTGAGTGATGTCGACAGTTTCTCTGATTGCTGACAATGGTCTTCATTCTCACGGTGGATGGGGCGAAGAGACAGCTCTTTGCTGTGCCTTTGCTCCTGCATCTGTAAGATCTGTAAGATCGTGGCTCTGGTCTCACAGGTTTGCGGGGAGAATTCACTGAGTTCATGTACACGGAGAGCTTAGACGGGCGCGTGCACACGAAGGTGCTAAGTGCCGGCTTGGATGGTTTTACTGTATTAGAGTCTGTGACTCTTGGACGAAACTCCAGACCCTTCCTGTGCTGCAGCCAGACCACACCTTGAGCCCCCACATCCACCTGGGCCTTGCTGGGTGCCCCCACCTGGGTGTCCTCGGAGAGTCCATGAGGCAGAGCATGAAGTCCATCTTGTGACAAAATGTAGCAAGAGTCCGTTTGAATTTCTAGAGGCTGCACCACGGGACCGAAAATTAACATTGGCATCTTTGGAGACAAAGCAGATGCCCTTAGTGATTGGCAAGCTTCCGTGGCGGCCACACAACTGTGTGTTTTGGTTGGCTATCGGGGAAGGTGCCAGGATTTCTTTATAAGAGGCGCTGGTGGGAAGGCGGCAATGCGGTTGGAGCAGGATGCCAAGAGGCCTGGCTGGGAGTCGTGTCTGCACAGCAAGCAGGGTCTGCGCTCCAGCTGCCCGTGTCCAGGCAGGGGGAGCTTGACGGTGCTCGTGCGTACGTGGGGGAGGCGAGGGCGCTTGTGCTGCAGTGGTGATGAGCAGGACACTGGCTCCGTTCCTCATCTGGGCCACTGGGCCACTGAGTCAGCCTGATCACAAAACAGTAAAGGATCAAGGAACGCTGGAAGGTTAGAAACAGGCTATGGTTTCTGTGTTACCACTTTTTCCAAATTATTTTTTACTGTGGTAAAAAATATACAACATAAACTATACCATCTTAACCGGGTCCAAGTGTACGGTTCAGTAGTGTTAAGTTCATTCCCATTGTGGTCCATCTAATTTCCAGAACTCTTTCACCTTGCAAAACTGGAACTCTGTGCCCATTAAACAACTCCCCCTTTCCCCTCCCCCAGCCGCTGGCAGCCGCCCCTCCACTTTCTGTGTCTACGAACTTGACGACTCTAGGTGGAATTGTGCAATATTGATTTCTGTGTTCCTTTGGAAAGCCTGGACTTTTTGAGAGATTCATGGTGGCCATCAGTGTGTACACCGTCCTCCTGCGTCTCCAGCTGCTGCTTCTCTGTCTCCTTGGGGTTTCCTGCCTGTGTCAGCCCCACGTGCTGCCTCTCCCTCCTCCGTGCTTGGCCGGTGGAGCCTTCCCTTCCACACTCTTCCTGGGCGCTCCCCCCAGCCAAGGCTTCCGTCACCTCCATTAGGTGATGGCCCCTGAGTCGCCTTAAGGCTTCATCCTTCCTGGGCCTTTGCCCGGATCCCCTGCCCCAGCAGCTCCCATCCCGGCTCCCCGTCCCAGCTCACTCCTGTGCATCCCTTGGGCGCAGCCTTCCCGACAGACATCAGGGAGCCTGGCGTGTTTCCTATCCTATGTCCCTGCTAGGGTGTATGCTGTCCAAGCCTGAGTCTCCTTCCTCCTGACTTCCCAGGCTTGCAGACATCAGGAGCTCAGGAAATATTTGGCAAATGAGTGGATAAAGGAATCTTACAACACAGCTCAATGGAAAAGTACAACCAAGAGAAAGGGTTCCAGGTGAAGATGGTGAATTGAACGTGTGCGTCTAATTTATTCCTAAGGAAATCCCACTAAAACTATAGCAAAGGGATTTAAATGATAATATACAAATCCACGAGGAGGGTGAAGGGGCAGAACTGGGAAACTGAGTCACAAGCGGCCATTGGGAAAAGCAAAGAACCAATGTCAGTGACACCACTGAATCCTTAAGAGGTGCAGGAACAGGCAGCAGCAGGGACCCGCGGGGTGGAGCGAGGAGGGGGAGCTTTGGGCCACGTTGGAGGCTGCCGACCAAACCAGTGTCAAATGCAGGCACTGACCCAACTCTCTTCCTGCCAGGGGCTCAGTGTCTTGTCTGCACAGGGGCCCTGATCTGGGTGAGCCCTGCGTTATCCACTGTCTTCCTCAGGACAGCTGAAGCCATTCTGTGACCTGGAGATTTCATCTGGAATATGTCATCCTGGGAGCCTTCCTCTCGAAGTGGCAATGAGGCCCTTTCCTTACTGAGCTAGGTTTGTGCTTCAGACCCATCTTTTCAAAACTCAACAATATTTGGTCAGATATATGCAGTTAGGCGGTTAAAAAAAATACTATTTTAAAGGTAAGAAAATGATTGACATAAAAGTCAGCCAAGTGGTTACCTTTCTGGGGAAGGGAGGAGGATGTGACTGAGGACGAGCATGTGTGGGAACCTGCAGTGGGTTGAATCGCGTCTCCCCAAGAGATACGTTCAAGCCCTAAGCCCCAGTACCTACGAATGTGATTTGATTTGGGAACAGTCTTTGCACAAGTAATCAAGTCACGATGGGGTCATACTGACTAGATGAACGTGGATCCTACATCCAGTGACTGTATCTTTATAAGGGACAGGAGGAGAGATCTGGGTATAGACACACAGCGAGGAAGGCCATGTGATGATGGAGGCAGAGGCTGGAGTGATGTAGTTACAGCCCTGGAACGCCAAAGATTGCTGGCTGTCACCAGAAGTCAGGAAAACGTAAGGAAGGATTTTCTTCAAGAGCCTTGGGAGGGAGCATGGCCCTGCTGACACCCTGATTTCAGAATCCTAGCCTCCAAAACTGTGAGAGAATAAATTTCTGTTGCCTTAAGGCCCCCAGTTTGTGACACTGTATCTTGTTTCGGCAGCTGAGCAATCTAATACAGGTGCCTGAGGTTTTACTAATGTTCTATTTCATAAGCTGGGTTAAGAGTACACAGGGGTTGGCTTTATTATTTTTTAAACTATACATACATGTTTTATGTACATATATGATTTCACAATAACAAAAATAAAAATAAACAGCAAAAAAGAAACATCTAGTCATTGGGTTTTGGAGATAAGTTCAGGTTGGGCACATTTGGCTGAGTTGGCCTCAGGCACCAAGACTGCAGCAGCGGGATGTCACTGTTGGCAGGTGTGGGGCATGTGCAGAAGGGGACTTCCTGGGGTCAAGCTTGAATGTCACAGACACCTGGGGCTTCGTGTCTCGCAAGCAAACATTCTGTGTGATCACGGGCCAGACAACATTCTAGCCGGTGTAATGTCCACAAGAAGAAGAGATGCCCTTCCTTCCCAAGGGCAGCAGGCTGTGTACCCTCCTGGGGAAGGTTCTGCACTGGGGAGCCTAAGTGAGGAGTCTGTCCATGGGGCGGGCGTCCAAGTGTCCCTCAGAAAGTTCTCTGGGGGTTGCCTGAGCGCAGCACTGGGGCTTCTGCCTTCCTGAGCAGAAAGCAGCCAGAGGGTTACCTTTTTCCGGCCTGATGGGAGCTGCTTTGGGAATAGTTAAGTAAGAGCCCTGAATACACCAACGTGGGCACGGTCCGAGCAGCTCCACCATCTGCAAGGCCCTTGTCACAGCCCTGGGCCACGTCTGGCTCTCCGTCGATGGCTGTGTGTTGATGTCCATGACCATGTTGATGTCCATGTTGATGTCCGTGATTTTTTTCTGTTTGGTTTCCAGCCTGGTGGTTAGAGGACATAGCCATCCCAGGGAATTCTCAGTACATGTGTATTCCTTTGGCTGGGAAAAACATTTTTAGAGGGTGGGAAAGTGAATACAGAATACCTTGTAGAACCATTCAAACAGATAGACTGGTTCTGAATGTAAGATAAGAGTGCACTTGGAGAAGTGGACAGAGATTGGAGAAAATCGCTTTGTATCTTTCTCTTAAAGCTGTGCTAAGTTCTATTTAATGGACATTCTGGGAAAAGGACGTAATTCCTTTAAAAGCTGGGCTGCCCTGCAGCTGAAGCCAAGTTGTAAAACTGTTTGGGATGTGGAAAGGTTAGTAAAGAGACCAACTGCGTGGTCATTTCTAACGATCCGAGGGGAGGACGTTTGGAATGGTCTGAATGCTGGCTGCCGAGGAAACCGATGATTGGAAAAATAACATCACGGGCTCTTTATACAGATCTCTGGTATCGTGATGCAATGTGATTATTTTTCTGACTTTCTGCTTTTACCACAGGAAAAGGAAGAAGCGAGGGGATGGGAGGAGTGCTCAGATGCTAATTACCAGCGCTTCCCTCAGATAAATTATAAACAGGCAGTTAAAGAATGCTCCTGCTGCACCAATGAAACAGAGCAGCCTTTAAGCACTCTGGATGTCAACATGCCCTAATTTCGAAAGCACTAGAGCTGTGTATAACCCCAAAGATAATTTTTTTCTCCAAGGAATGATTCAATAGAGTTAAAAAAAAAAAAAAAGTAACTCCCTGTTCCTGGGCCTGCCCTGTTCCTGGGCCTGTGGCAGACATCATTAATCAATCAAGGCAGATTTCTCCCCCACCCCCAGGGACCTAGATGCTGCCCCAGAATTCTTCTCACCAGTGTGTGCCTAAGAACTACTATAAATGGATCAGAATTGGCTTGTGCACTGAGCCAAGGAGAGAGGCACCTAGCACAGTGGTTAAAGTGTAGTCTCTGGAGCTCAGCTCAGCCACTTAAACTTTCAGATAAGTTTCCTTATCTGTGAAATGCAGGAAATAAGAGTACCTATCTCCTAGTACTGTTGTAAGAATTAAATCACTTGCCACACCTAAAGAGTTCAGAACAGGGACAAATAGTAAATGTTCAACAAGTATTAAAATTTTCTATAATAAAGAGCTAAAGATCACTTACTATTTAACCCTGGAGGAAGCACTAATTTTAGTAGTAATCTATGAGTTGAAGATTCATTCAACAGAGATATTTAGCAACTACTATTATGTGCTGCTGGACTTTGTACAAAATGTTGGGATTCTGTGACTAGCAAGACCAGTAGGGTACCAACTTTATCTAGTTGATATACATAAATCTTGCTCAAAGTTGGTATCCTTTACAATATAATGATATATTGACAAGTTATTTGTTTATACTTAGTTGTTTTACATAAAATTCTGTTTAATAGAAAAATGATAATCAGGAGATAAGTGGTCAGTTCAATATAGAACGCTACTCAATTTCATTAATAAACAGGGCAACAATACAACGATGAGAATGGCAGTATGGAAGATAAGAGAAATACAAGATCAACATAGACACTTAACATTCAAATATAAGAAAATCCAGGAAGAGAGAAAAGAGGCAATTAAGAGGAGAAAAATCATCAAAGAAATAATATAAAAACATTTCTAGACCTGAAGGACAGGTGTCTTCAGACAACGCTCCATGAAAGTGCTTGGCAAAATGAATAAAGAGACCCTCACCAAGGCATATTATCATGACATTTTTGAATCTCAGGGATAAAGAAAAAAAAAAGAAACACCCAAAAAACAAAACAAAACAAAAAAAACTCGGGGTTGGAGGAGGGCAGGAAATGAATCATATGCAAAGAAACAGGAGTGAAATAGCATTAGATTTTTAAACTATAATTTTATACCCAGCCAACCTATCAATCAAATGTGAAGGTAGAGCAAAGAGATTTTCAGACTGTAATGACTCAAAAATATACTTCTGTTAAAGGACAATTAAAAAAAAGATAAAATGACTCTCATACAGATAGAAAATGAATATATGTTACTATCTTACTTAACTATTAAGAAGAAACCAGTAAGATGTTATAGCCAGTTTAAAGGAGAAGTCAAAGAAGCACAAATTTATATGGAATAAAGGAATTGTGAAACAAATTTGCAAATAGATGTGAAATTGGCTTTTTTGGTGAAGGATGGGGAGAGAGCTACAGATTGTTTATTGCCTGTCTATAGATAAGAATTATTTTGCATTTCTATCAGTTATCTACAACTTAGAGTTGTAAAATAGCTCAAAGGCAATGACAGGCCCCATATAATCAGAATCAGATAACTCAGAAGGGTGCGCTCTAAATAATACCTAGCTTTTCACTGACACACAGCGTGTTCCAATTATGCGCCTAAGTAACTTTATTAGGACACTACCAGAGAATATGTTTTATCAAAAGGAGAGAGTAAACAAACAAACAAAAAAAAACTCGAGAGAGACATGGGATCCCCCAAACAGGGTTCAGAGTATCCAACACCGGAGGGCGGTGAATCCCAGGGTGACAGTGGAGAGTCAGCCAGAGCCCAGCCCTCCCAGACTCCCAGAGGGAGGTGGCCTCCTGCGGGGGCTCCAGGAAGGCAGAAATGGAACCGATGCGGTTGAGGGTAAGGAAGATAGCCCCGAAAGGCCTTTGGCAGAGATGTTGAGCATTTTAGAGAACACTAATGATAAGTAATAGGAAATAAAATGAATAAAGAATGAGGCCATCATTAACTTTAGGAATACTGGATGGCTGCACAAGAACGGAGCCAGGTAATGCTGCAGTTGGCTCAGCTGTGAACAATACTTTCATGGTTGTTACAACATAAATCTCGACTATTGAGTTCTCCAAAAAGTGTGATAAAGCTGTGTTGGGTGGTAGGGGAGGGGAGGAGATGGGTCGGTGTACGTGCAGGAGAGTTAGACAGTCATCCACCCACGTCCGTGAGTAGTGTCTAAAAACAATGAATGAGCAAATGGCAGAGGAAGCACAGGATTCACAACGACGGAGAGAAATACCAGAGAAAACAGCTAGAAGAGCTGCCGATGGCTGCGTCTGGGAAGTAGAGCCGGGTGGTGAGAGGGCTTAGGGAATGGCTGTTTTTCATTAAAAAATTATATACATATTTACATCTATACATATATATGTACTTATACATATATCTATTAAAATCAATTTTAAAAAATGCTCACACCTAAAAAGGGGTATATATAATTAAGCACTGTGGGGCGTGGGCAATCGCCAACACCTACCAGGGAAGGAGGGATTGGCACCGCCATTGTGGAAGGTCATTTGCAGACTCCAGTGAAATTTTAAATGCGCGTACCCTTTCACTCAGCAGTCTTACTTCTTGGACTTTTTCCTTAGAGAATCACTTGCAGGTGTGCTCGAGGAAGCGTGCCTTACGATGTTCCTGGAGCATTGTTTATAAGGTAAAAAAAATGATCGTGCTACAAACGTCCAATGAAGGAGGAAAGGCAGGACCAGCAAAAGAGAAGCCTGGTTTTCTGCCGTGCTGCAGACGCGCACTGTACGTAATGGGTGCAGATGAGGCAGTATCTCCCTGACACACTGGCGAAAACCAAGCCGCAAGTTCCAGAAAACATTAATGGTACAATTGCAATCACACCCACACAAAACGAAACAGCGTATTTTTATATGTTCACACTAGTATGTGTATACCTAGGGAAAGTTCTGGAAGCATATCTACCTCAATTGGTAACAGTGATCGAGTGGGGATTTCACTATATCTCTACTATCTTTTTTATTTTGAGACGTAAGTCTATCTTAAGTGTCTAAAAATTTTTTAATTGTTATAAAGTACACATAAAATGTCCCATCTTAACCGCGTTTCGGGGTACAGTTCAGTAACGTTAAACACATTCAGGCTGTTGTGCAACCCGTGTCCAAAACTGTCTTCGTCTTGCAAAACCGGAACTCCCCATTGAACAATGAACTCCCCGTTCCCTCTCCGCACAGCCCCTGGCAACTATTCTACTCCCTGTCTCTGAATTTCACAACTTTGGGAACCTCATATGGGTGGAATTGAGCAGTATTTGTCTTTTTTGTGACTGGCTCGTTTTATTTAGCCCAATGTCCTCAAGGGTCATCCACGTTGTGACATATATTAGAATTTCCTTCCTTTCGAAGGCTGAATTGGACTTTTTTTTTTTCCATAGGAATGTATACTCATATTTCAATGAAATAAAAAATAAATATGATTTTTTAAAATAAAAAGCAAATATACACTTAGAAACTGGAAGGAAATACACAAAATTGTTACTCGTTTCTTTCTGGATCAGGCAATCATGGTCATTTTAATTTTCTTTCATATATTATTTTTTGTTTGGATTGTGTGTTATTTTAACACCAGAAAGAATATTAAACATAAAGAGAAAGAAAGTATGCTATTCTGGTTTGGGTGCATCACCTCGGGAAGCCCCGCCGTTTGGAAAGAAGCAGCATGTGACCCGAGGCCTGGGGGTGCACTTGGTGGGCTCCGGAGATGGGGATGCAGCTCTCGTGCCTAAGGCCTGGCATGTGGGTGTGGTACACCCCAGACAGGTCCCACTGCCTCTCCCCAGGAGACCCATGACCCTGTGAACAAGGCAGGGCATTCAGGTTCCCTGGTCACGGGTGTAGGGGCTGCAGCCTTGGCTGGCTGTGGCCACCCCTACAGACGTGCTGACTCCAGCCACCACCCACGTGTGGTCCGAGCCTGCTTGGAGGGTACAGCATCTATCCCAGATGGATGAGCTGGAGGTCCCGGTCACCCCCACACAATCTGTGCCTGTGCTGGTCATGAGCATGGCAACAGCAGGTGTTGGGGGAGGGGCTCTTCAAGGCACCTAAAACCTGAGCAGATGGGGCTGGACTTGGTCCTTTAAGCAGGGCCAAAACTCCCCACTCTCACCCAAATCAATAAGAACCTTTTAAATTTGACCAGCTGATTCTAAAGTTCATATGGAAAAACAAATACCCAGCTGATTCTAAAGTTCATGTGAAAAAACAAAAAACAAATGAACAAGAAGATCAATGGTAAGAGACTAATTCTACCAAGTATTTAAACAGGTTTTAGAGTTACATTGATTTTAAAAATGTGGTACTAGCCTGTGAATGGGTAGACCATTCATTGGAATAAATTCAAAGGTCCAGAATAGAACCAAATATACAGGGATTTAGCTTATAAGCAGGAAATTAGTCTATAATGTGTGGTGGACACTCGGAATCCCACTCAATTAATGGTGCTGAGCCTTGTGCTAGCCATCTGGAAAGAAAATTGGATCTTCGTCACATCTCAATCTAAAGGTGCAGGCCTGGCGCAGTGGCTCACTCCTGTAATCCTAGCACTCTGGGAGGCTGAGGCGGGTGGATCGCTCAAGGTCAGGAGTTCAAAACCAGCCTGAGCAAGAGCGAGACCTTGTCTCTACTATAAAATAGAAAGAAATTAATTGGCCAACTAAAAATATATGTAAAAAATTAGCCGGGCGTGGTGGCACATGCCTGTAGTCCCAGCTACTTGGGAGGCTGAGGCAGAAGGATCACTCGAGCCCAGGAGTTTGAGGTTGCTGTGAGCGAGGCTGATGCCACGGCACTCACGCTAGCCCGGGCAACAGAGTGAGACTCTGTCTCAAAAAATAAAATAAAATAAAATAAGGTGCAGATTAATTGATATTAAAATGTAAAAATGGAAACCACAAAAGTACCAGTAAAATATGAGATATTTTAAAAAATCTCATAGCAGGAAGGCCTTTTAAAATGATGTAAAGCCAGGTGTGGTGACACATGCCTGCAGTCCCAGCTGTTGGGGAGGCTGAGGAAGGAGGATCACTTGAGCCCAGGGATTTGAGTCCAGTCGACAACATAGTGAGACCACATCTAAAAAAAATAAATAAGTAAAACTCAGAAATCATAAAAGGAAAAGGCTGAACACAAAAATAAAAAATGTCTATGGCATTTACTCCCACTGAACAATACACCTAAAAATGGTTTAAATGGTAAATTTTATGTTATGTGTATTTTACACAGTAAAAAAAGGTCTGTGTAGCTAAAAACAAAACCAAAAGACAGTTTTGGAAAATGAGTTTATAATTCATATGTCACCGAGGGGGCATCTGTACATCGCACCTCCCAGTCAGGGGCCGGGGCCTCTGTGGTCGGTGTTCAAGCCACTAGGAGACAGGACGTTCAGATCAAATGGAAATTCACCCAGCCCATGAAATCGGGGATTGATCTCTGGCAGAGATGATGCAGGACCGAGGGAGGACTGGGAGTCTGTCACATGCGTGGCTCTCCAAAGAACCACGAGTCCTGGGAGTCACACCCTTGTGGGAATCTGAGCTGGGCTAGTTCCCAGCTTTCATCAGTAGATGGTGGCAGCAGGACTGCGACCTTAGAAACCCGTACTGACCACACGGGATGAAACCCCATGGAGGCCAGATTCTCCATTATGGCCCTAGATGAGCAGCCAAAGAAAATCCTGAGGGAATTATTTTTAAAAATTGATCTCCTCCCTGTTGAAGTTGGAATGGGATCCAGTTATGCTTTTGCAGTCTTGGGGCCCCTGAGCCACCTGGTGGGAAGGCCGGCTAGCCTGCTAGAAAAAGCACAGGAGAGGCCCAGCCAGCACTCCCGCTTCACCCCAGCTGAGCCAGACTCCAGGTGAATGTCACACGGGTGGCCACCAGCAGGGCCAGCAGAAAACTGCCCAGCAGATCCCAGAGTGAGAGCGAAATAAAACAGTGGCTGTTTTAAGCCACTTCATTTTGGGACGGTTTGTTACACAGCGATGGATAACTGGAATGAGGACCAAGTGCCATGTTGCTGCTCTGGTTGCTTACGGGACCTCCTAGCGTTCGCTTCCCGAATGCAGCAGGAGGAGGAAGCATTCCCAGAGCAGAGCCCCTGGTTATTAGCGTGAGCTCTGGCCCTCTTGGAGTCACTGTGGTCATCCCACAGCTGCCCTTGTTTCTGTGTAGGAAGAAGGAGACGGTAAGGTGGAGGGCAAGAGCTCCGAATTTAGAGGAGACCAGTCTTTGCTCAATGCCATCTCTGTGACAGACCAGTCGTGTGGCTACGGGCAAGTTATCTAATTTGTAGGAGCTTCATTCCTCACCTGTAAAATGGATCTCCACACAGAATCGTCATAAGGATGATGAGACATTACATGTCAGGCAGAATAATGTAGTTATTATAATTTTATCTCCAGGGAGGTTCAGGGAGAGGGTTTTAAGGCTGGTGGGTCAGCCCTTTGGGACCGGGCAGTGTTCTGATGAGGGATCAACAGAGTCATGGCTTTGTTAGCAGCGGCTGCTGTAACAAAATACCACAGCTTGGGTGACTTAAACAGCAGAAATTTCTCATAGTTCTGGAGGCTGGGAAGCCCAAGATCCAGGTGCCAGCCAGTTTGGTTCCTGGTAAGGGCTGTTTTCCTGGCTTGCAGACAGCCACCTTCTTGCGTGTCCTCACATGGGGGCGGGGCAGGGAGAGAGCAAGCTCTTTGGTGTCTCTTCTTACAAGGACACTAATCCTATCTGATCAGGGTCCCATTCTTCTGACCTCATTTAACCTTGCTTTTCTGATTTAGGTCCTGTCTCCAGATACAGTTAATTGGGGGTTAGGGCATGAACAGGTGAATTTGAGGGAACACAATTCAGCCTATAGCATGTAGTTGGGATATAATCACGACTTAATCATGCAGAAAAAAATGAACTTACGACTCCCCACCTAGTTTTCTGGAGGTAATCCTGGATTTTTATCATTCACCTCCCATTTAATGACTGTTTTTCCCCATTGTTTTCTGAACAGTCTAGGCCCGGCCAACGGTTTGCTTTTGAACTCGATCTGTCAGGTCTTTTTAACCAACAGGCCACATTAAGGATTTCTCTGTTTCTGAAAACAGCAGGGGAAGCTTTTGCCCAGATGGCCTGCATTTTCTCTACACCCCCAAAATGAAGGGGACAGTCTCCCACTTTGCATAAAATGTCACCTGGGAAAAAAGGGAGAGAGGAAAATGCAGAGACCAAAGGTCAGGGTGGCTAGTGTGGCTTGGTCACCTCGCCTGCCTCGCCTGTCCCCAGAGGCCTGAGTCTGGCCTGTGTGTCCTTGCACTCAGAAGGGGCAGGGCAGGGGAGAGGGAGGAACGGGGAAGGGAGAGGGTTAAGTCCAACCAAGTCTTTCAATGTGATGAAGCAGGGGTAGAGTATCTGCCAAGAACAGGCCAGGTTCAAAACAGGAAACCCCAGGGTAGTGATAAATAGACACTCCTCTATAGATTTTACATAGATCGCTAGGGAAAGTGCTGGAACTGATCTCATTCAACTTTTTTTTACAACTCACGTTGAAGAGGAAGTGCACAATGAGCTCTGCAGGTTTGCCAATGACACTAATCTCTTCCAGGTGGTGAAACGCTAAGGTAATGGGGAAACACTGCAGGAAGCTCCTGCGGCCCTTCCTAGGCACGCCAGGGAGTGGGCCTTCGGGGGCAGGAGTGCGGTGGAGGACGCGAGAGCAGCGCCAGGCCAGCCCTGCTGCCTTGTGTTCTGACGGGGCTCCTGCAGCTCCAGGTGCCGGTGTGGGTGGCAGGGAGAGGCGGGGCGGGATGCTGGGGGCCTGACCTGCCTGGGGGCTCCTGTAACAGCCCCCCTCCTTCCTGGCCTGCACACAGAAGCTGAGCTTTCCTGGACACCCTGGGGCTTTCCCTTTTGTGCAGCACTTGGCTCTGTGCGTACCTGCGCTGGTTCTCTCTTATTCTTGCCAACTGTGTGAACTGAGGACTTTCATTGGACCTCTGACCTCAGCCTTTCTCTCTGCTTGGACAGAGCTTGCTGTGACCTCAATCTATCCCATACCTAGATACCACACCCTCTGGCATCATTTGGTTTCTCCTACCTCTTCCAGTAAACCTGGCCCATGGGACATCCCCTGCTCCCCAACCCTACTCCACTCCAACAAGCATTTGCTAGGAGGACGGAGAAGCCCCGCCTGCAGGCCTTTCTCTAAAAGCAAGGAGGTTCTCACCATTCTGCTAGATCTCTGGCCAGGGTTCCCCATCTCGCCTTCCCTGATTCTTCCAATCTGCTGGGATCTTCACCTCAGCTTATCCTGCCACAATTTCAGATGTATTTATTTCGTTTGCTTGATTTCACCTTGGCACTTTTCCCATCTCAACCCCAAATGGCTCTGATCCTTGTGTTCAGGCACCACAATCAAAGATAACAAAAAATTCTTCTGATGTTTAATTTCCAGGCACCAACGAACCTACCAGTTAGGCCTGGTCTCTACGGACTGAGAAGTTAGGTCAGAGGATGTCAGGAAAGAGAAAGGCTTCTAATGGTAAGAGATTTAGCTTCATCCTACTGTATATATTAATTACTGTATGTTAAGCTATTCCTATGCTATAGCCTTAGGAGGACTAAACTTTCTTAAGTTTAAATTGCTGGGAGGGCAACCAGTAAAGAATTGATTCGGGCTAGGATATCAGTGAGTACCAAAACCAATAGTGGGCCGGGCGTGGTGGCTCACGCCTGTAATCCTAGCACTCTGGGAGGCCGAGGCGGGCAGATCACTCAAGGTCAGGAGTTCGTAACCAGCCTGAGCAAGAGCGAGACCTCGTCTGTACTAAAAATAGAAAGAAATTAATTGGCCAACTAAAAATATATAGAAAAAATTAGCCGGGCATGGTGGCACATGCCTGTAGTCCCAGCTACTTGGAAGGCTGAGGCAGGAGGATCACTTGAGCCCAGGAGTTTGAGGTTGC
>CAUYRT010101660.1:0-27057 GCA_963574885.1 Lepilemur ruficaudatus | reverse complement strand
TTATTTAATTTTATTCACATTTGCATGGTCTGTTTTTTTACCATTTAAAAAATGTCTTTCTACACTTGCACTCGAATGTTCGTAGCAGCACAATTCACAATTGCAAAGTTGTGGAAACAACCCAAGTGCCCATCAATACATGAGTGGATTAATAAAATGTGGTATATGTATACCATGGAGTACTATTCAGCTATAAGAAACAATGGTGATATAGCACTTCTTGTATTTTCCTGGATACAGCTGGAACCCATTCTAATAAGTCAAGTATCCCAAGAATGGATAGACAACCACCACACGTACCCACCAGCAAATGGATTCCCTGATCAACACCTAAGTGGACGTATAGGAACAGCATTTATCGGGTGTGGGGCAGACAGGAAGGGGGAGGAGGGGATGGGTATCTACATACATAATGGGTGTGATGCGCACCATCTGGGGGATGGTCATGCTTGGAGCTCTGACTCGAGTTGGGGGGCAAAGGCAATGTGCGCAGCCTTAACATTTGTACCCCTATTATGTGCTAAAATAAAAAATAATAAATAAATAAATAAATAAATAATGTCTTTCTGTTGGTTTGGATTTTTCTTTATACATTTAGAGTTACTCTCTGTATTTATTATACCTGTTTTCTTCTCAGACAATCAAGACCAACAATAATAGCTACAAAGTTCTCTTGTAGAAAAGGTATAAAAAATAATTCTTGGACAAGTAATGTGCCATTTATAGGCTAAGTATATAGAATGACATTCAGTGATAGGCAGGCCTCAGAAACTGTATGGAACAGGCACCTTGTATCAAAACGTTGCTCAAGAGCGTCCCCTCATCACTGGGGCTGAATCAGATTAACCATAATTAAAAATGGAGAGAACCCACTTAGTGCTTCAGGAGGCAAGGCGAGAGGATCTCTTGAGGTCAGGCATTTGAGAGCAACCTGAGCAAGAGCGAGACCTCATCTCTACGAAAAATAGAAAAATCATGTGGCGGTGCATGCCTGTAGTCCCAGCTACTTGGGAGGCTGAGGCAGGAGGATCGCTTGAGCCCAGGAGTTTGAGGTTGCTGTGAGCTAGGCTGACGCCACTGCACTCCTGCCCTCTAGCCTGGGAGAGAGAGCAAGACATGTGCAGAGAATCCATGTGAAGAATGAGGGGCAATATTTCATAGGTAAGAAAATGAGAATTCTTTACTACCAATATTGGGGATTTTAGCTATAAAGTGGGGATTGTTGCTATAAAGCTTAAATTGATATGATTATAGATATAAAGTACTAGTTTTGTTTAAAACTGCTTAATAAGATATGTTTATCACATGGATTGTCCTAATGAAAATTTTAAAGGGATACAAGGTGTAGTTAAAAGAAAAAAAAAAAAAGGAAAAAGGACACGCAGCAAGAAAGAGAGAGGGAAGAGGGAGAGAAGTAAAAGAACCCGAGAAGCCCAACGTAATGTTTCTGTCTCCAAGTTGTCTTAAAATGAACGTTCATTAATCTTTACAATCAGAAGCATTTTATCTTAAAACTGCCAAATTCAAACATTTGGAAATATATTGAGCAATACTAGCAAATTGTGATTTAGCTTAGAAAAAAGAAATATCACTGGCCAGTGAAATCATTTTTCCATTCAGCTTTTACATCACATATACATTTTTATATAGTTTAAGCACATTTGTTTACTTTTATCCCCCATTACTTTGCCCTTTCTGTTCTAGAATGATAAATCTAACATATGAGCATATTTAAAAGGCTATAAATATTTAGATGGAAAAGAAAAGGTTTCCGTTAATAACTGTTTGCAAGCAGTGAAACTTCAATTATCTAAATCCTCAGGCACTAAAGCATTCCTTTGGTGTTTGGCTATATGTACCATTATTTGTAATGTGGCCCCTTACTGATACTCATTTTTATGCAAGAAGCTAAGGACACAAACATTAATGATAAAATGGCACAGATATCTTTTGGTATTAAATTGTGAATTGTGTGTTTGCCAAGAATCATAAATGAGGGCAACTTGAGCTTGAGAATGAAATATTCAGCCTAAGTCTCATTCGTCATTATAAATTCCACATTTTAGTTTAAAATTAAGGTACATACAAGAGTCTCCATAGAAAGATTTTTAACTCTTCTTTTCTTATACCCGTTCTCATTTTCTTGAAAGAATTCTTATGAAATGTTTAATTTCAGAGTTCACAAGAAAGTGTTATTGACTCACTTTGAAGATGTTTTTACTACTTTCCTTTATATTCCTAAAGATCCACTTTTTAATGATACATTTAAAAAAAATTAACTACTCAGCAATGTGTCTTATAAAATTACTTCTTTGAAGCTGTTGTTCTAAACACAGGAATTAGTCCAATCTTGACAGGATTTCTTAATATGCCTTATAATATTTCATTTTCACCAGTTATGTTACTTATTTTAGCCTAATTTATTTTTTTACTCATGGGAAATGAAAACTAAAACTATTTTTACTTTTAAATGTGTGTTGATTTGTTTTAACCAATTTGATATTTTCTCATAAAACACACAAATATAAATATGCTCTTAATTCCAAGCTCCTCATTACCTTAAATTGTATTTTCAAGAAATGCACACAGATGCTTTGATTGACATTCCTGTTTCTAGTTACTCATAGCGTGGAGCTGCCAGAGTGACTGGCTGGCGTCTTAGGTGGTGCGTGGATTCGTGCCCCCTGCCTTCAAGTTGTTGCTATTGCCAACAAAACAACCCTGCTTTTCAGAACAGTGTGTGCAGGGCAATGAATGTACCTAACAAACAAGAAAAGGAAGGACTGAACCACTTCCAAAGTTTTTTTTTTTTAATTTCAAAATATATGTAAATTTAATATTTTTAATAGATGAACCTTCACATTCGCATGTGTATTAGCTGTTTCTACGAAGTCAATCAGGATGGGAAAGTGAATTCTAGTAATACTTCAGTAATGGACACAGGATTTGCATTACACCAACTTTTATGACTATGAATTCCCCTCTTTATTCTAGAAAGACTTCTCATTGGAAAGTAAATCCACAATTAAATCAAAATAAGGGAAAATAACTACTATAACATTAATATATAAAAAAATATATACAGATATATAAAATATATACAGATATGATATGTCTGTTTCTGAGAAGGAAGAATATTTGCTTTGTAAAGAGTGCAGTCTCACTCATTTATGCTGAGATACAATTTTTTTAACCTGGCAGGTTTGCAAAGAACAGTTCCATAGTGTGTTGTTGGTGAGCAGATGGGAAAGTAAACATATATATATGTAGAACTGCAAATTGTTACCATGGAGGGCAATATGTTCCTAAATTAGATATCTACCTATCCTGTGACCCAGCAATTCCATTCCTAAGATTGCATCCCATATATATATGTATATCCTAGGGCCATAAAAATGATTCTCCAATGCAGTTATTCGTCACTTCATAGAAACAAGAAAATATTGGAAACAACTGTCCATCAGCAGGAGATTTGTTAAATATATACGAAAGCCTCATGCAGGATATAACAATGTGCCATGAAATAGAACAAGAAAGCTTTTTATGAACAAATAGTGACATTCTCCAAGATACTTTTAATGAAAAAAAAATGTGTGTATTTGTGTAAAAAGAGATGGTATTTGCTTGTGTATGCATAGAATTTTCTATAAGAATTATATCTCTATAAGTGTTTATGAGAGACTAGAAATATTGATGACTTGAGAAGAAAAACAGGTGACTGGAGACCAGGATGTGAGGCAGGTCATTTGCTATATACCCTTGGATTCACCTTCAAAATAGTAAAATTAATTTAAGACTGCATAATAAGGTAACTATTTTGGAGGTCTGATATGGCTTTAAAAAGCAGTAAGCTTTGTACCATGTGTACCAGTACCATGTTGGCCTCTAAGTATGTAAGGAAGTGGTAGAAATCATATTAACAGTGAAAAAGGAATTAGTCCACGATTCTATCTTGGATAATATAGAAGCCTTCACTGAAAGAGATGTAAGAGTAGAATTTTACTTAAAATGGAATAATGTATTCTCTGTACCCATGTCCTCAAGATGGCATCATCTTCGTGACATTGGGCTTGAGTGTCTGAGGATGGCATAAGTCCGTGTCCCACAAAGCGTGCTGCACGTCACCTGCACCAAAGTCACTTGCTGGATTGGGTTCAAATAAATATTTTGAAGTTCTATTCCATACCTGCTGAATCAGAGGGCCTTAGAAAGGGGCCTAGAAACCTGAATTTTTAACAAAAGATCCAAAGGTTATTCTTAAACTGAAGTTCTAGAACCATTGTTATAAGGACTGGGGCATAAAAAGGAGAAAATATGAGCAATATTTATTAACTGGCCAGCATATGATAGACCTTCTTACACACCTTCATGTGCATTCACTCCCCTAACCTCACAGCAAAGTGAGCATTAGAACTATCATTTAGAAGGCAGGATAACTGAGTTGTAGTGTGATTAAATGATTTGCCACAGGACACAGAGCTAGTGAATGCAAATTAGAATTCATCTTACAAACTTCTGTTTTTTTCCATGCTGATAGGAAAGGCATCATTGTAAGTGGAAATAACTGTTTTAGTATAGTTTTGAAGAATCAATCCCGCAATAAATGTTGCTTTACGGTGGATCGTCATACCTTACCCAGGCTTGCACCACCTACCATTTGCTGGAGATCAAATATTTGGCTAACAAGAGATTTTCTCATTTTATTTCACATTCTCATATCCTAATGAATTGCTCTGGTTCATCCCTCAGAAAACATTCTGCTCAGATTAATTTATATAATCAACAAGTATACCTCATATATTTTCAATGGTTAACTATCTGTTTTTAACAGAAAGGAAAAATACAAACATTGATATGTACTTTTTATATGGCAAGAGACAAATTAGGGTAACAGGTGAATATGCAAACCAATATTCTGAATTAATGAAATACAGATGGCTTTTTGACATCAAAATTACAAATAACGGGGCTGGGCATGGTGGCTCAGGCCTGTACTCCCAACCCTCTGAGACGCCAAGACTGGAGGATCGCTTGAGACCAGGCCAGGAGTTCAAGACCAACACAGCAAGACTTCATCTCTAAAATGAAATTAAAAAATCAGCTGGGCATGGTGGTGTGCTTCTGTATTCCCAGCTCCTGGGAGGCTGAAGCAGGAAGATCACTTGAGCCCAGGAGCTGGAGGCTGCAGTGAGCTATGATTGGGTCACTGTACAGCAGCCAAGGCAAAAAAGCAAGACCCTATCTGTCACACACACCAAAAAAGCACAGATAATGGCTAATAAACAGTTTTATACACATACATGCACACACACATATATAGGTAGTTTCTGGGCTTAAAATTCTTTCAGAAAAGTTTCAACTAAATTCTAAAACAATAACTAGTCTTATAGAGATGAAAATATTTTTAGAGTCTGACTTTATGAAGTCATTGACATTAAAAAATAACAACAAGTTTCAGTTGTTAAAGGTACATCTAATCAGAAATGCCATATGGGAAGTACATTAGAGGGGCTACCCGGGCCATGTATTGTACTTTGGCCTGTCTCTGTGCAGTCAGATAGATCATGTTTTGAATCTCCATTCAGCCAACAACTAGAGCTAGTCACTTAGCCACACTAAGGTTCAATTTTCTGTCTATTAAGTAGTGACTGCATGTAATATATACCACATTGTGTTGGGGGAAAACAGAGTATTTATGAAACTGTCCACGGTGACATTTTGTACCTTAAGGCACACTCCTTCCCCACTAACAGTGGTAAGTTGGCTTGTTCTTACTGATCCATTTTCAAAAGGCTCTCTCTGAAATTTTGCCTTTCCTTCCTTCAGTGGCATTTCCTAGGTGAACTGGTTTAGAGGAAGCCCATGTTTTCCTTGACTTAAATTCAGGTTGTTTTTTAGGCTTCCTCAATATGATTAATCAAAATTCCCCAGCATAAGCTTTTAGGTCACAGAGTATTCTCAGGGTCGAAATTTAAATCTTGAAGTAGAATTATATTCCTTATAAATCATTTTAGGAAAGTGCTATATAAATAGGAGGACCCACGCATACATCTGATTTACCCACGACACTCCCAGTGTTTACCTTTGCACCTATGTAATTATTAATAGTGCCCTTTTACTTTCAAAAGGATGTAGTTTCAACAAGGTGTATGAGCCACCTAGCTACAGAAGTGATTTCTCAGGGCCTAGAGGTCCCCTAGTATCAAGAGTTTAGAGAGAAGAAAGGTAACTCTCTGAGAGATCATAAGAGGACCTTGTCTATTTCTCTACAGAAGAGGACTAGCGAATGGACTAGTTTTGCATTCAGGTTGTAATTGGGCAAAATAGAGAGTACTATCAAGGATGCAAGAGCCTAGAAGCAGAAGGGAACCCCAGTAAGCGAGCCCGTAGACACTCATGCAATATGGGGACAGTTTTGACATGGCTGAGGCTGTGGAATTCCCTTCTGGAGAAGGTGGGTGGGGTAGGGATGAAGAGGAGTTAGGTAGGTTGGGCCCTTGCTTCTGAGTTACAAATGTACCTTTGGAGAAACAAGATTTTGAATATTGTGCGTATCTGTGTAATTACTAAACAAGGTCATCATTTCATTTCGGGCTTATAATGACGAGGATTTTCCCTCCAAAGCATTTTGCCAAATTGAATTCTAAACATGAACATGTGACAGCTTTGCTACTTAAGCTAATTCAGTGTTTCAACATGTCTATCACACACTTGAGAGCACTCTCAAAGGTGCCTGGATGGGTGTGAGGTAGAGTTTTGTAAGGTTCCTCCTACAGCCTTCTCTGTCTGAGAAGGAATATGCTGCTTTGTGTATCAGCCTGCCAGGAAGAGGGGCCCAGAACAGAAAAGAGCACAGTAGGTATTAAGGGTTAAAGGAACCTGAAAAAAAATTTCAAAGCAAGTCATCAGTTTAGAAATGCCCTTCAAATGTCAGTGAAGAATCAACAGGCAGCGTGCACGCTGGGCACCCGGCACCCAGCGGTAGGCCCCTTTGGTACCCTCTCTTGCAGCTTGGCCAGGCCATATGGCCAAATTAGAGCCAACAGGGCATGGGTTAGGGTGATGTGTGTAATTTGGGGGCATCCTCCATATAAAATAGAAAAGCTCCTTACCTTGGAATCTTTTTGTCTTTCCCTTTCCCATGAGTGGTCACAGCAATGGCCATGACCCACATCCCAGATATGTAGACGAGGGCAATGACCAAGGAGGGAAGAATCGGGAAAAAAATTTGGGTTCACGCACCAATCCGGATCATATGTCAAAGGATTGTTGTATATGAAAAAAACAGGCCTTTGTCTTTTTTTTTTTTTTTTTAAATCACTGTATTTGGGAGTGCCTTTATTATAGCAGTTAAAATTGACCTTACCTAATACATACTGAGTCTAGGTACTTACAGGTCTTCTGCAAAAACAGCCATGCTATCTTCAGGTTGTGACCAAGTTGCTTTTTAAATTCTCATCCAGGTTGCCTTCTTTTTCTCTCTCTGTTGCAACAATTCTCATCAATAGTGCTGCCAAAGTTAAATTCTTTTTCATGCGCATGCGAAAAAAAAAAAAAAAACCCAAACTAGAAAAGCATTAGCATTGCCCCATGTGAATTCCACTCACATTTCTAAGCCAATACATTTAAAAGATTAAATGAAAATATCCTATCTACTGTTATCACACTCCGCTGTCTTCACCAATGTGAACTGAGAATAAGAGATGGCAGCTTTTCAGTGTATTGCCTAGATTCCTCTGGCTTGCCGTGCTCTCATCATTTCTATTTCCTACCACGCGTCTGTGATAAAGCAAGAAATAATATTCCAAAACGCCACCAGCATTCAGTATAGGATATGCTGTCCTCTACAATTAGCATATTTTTTTCTGATAGACCAAGTGGTTCGGATACAATGATTTGTGGGGCCAGTAATATATAGACAGTTACCTGGGTAAAAGAAGGGTATGTAGGAAGTTGACTTTGTGTACTAATAAATGCCAAAGGTGCATTAGGTTAAGGAAATTATGTATGGAGGAGTCTGGCTATAAATTTCTGTTGCATTTTCCGAGTTGAATTGCTTACGTGTCTGTATAAATTGCTAAGCAGAAAATAGGCTAAGAGCATTAAAACTTCAGTTAACTCTATTTCCTCAGGTCTATATAATTTTAAACTTATTTAGGACAATAGCCCATTTGTTTTATAAATCACAGTGTTCATTGCAATATCTTTCAAGCTGAAAGCATTAAATCACTTTATATTACTGAGACTTGGAAGAATGCAGCATTATAGCTTGGCTGGCAGAACATGTATCAGTGTGATATTGATCTAACCAGGAAAAAGAAAAGCTGTGCTGAATGGACTCCAGACTGCAAGAAGTGTAATCTGCAGGCTGCAGTGTTTGTTCAAATCCCATATTGCTCAGGGTGTGGTTCTATTTCTTTTTTTACAGGCTTTGTATGATTTTAGTGACAGTTATGGCCATTTCTGTAATCGGCAAGATTAAGAAAGTTGTTAGTTGAGGAATGTCTGGAGGTAATTATTTGACATCACGAGAAGCTTGATTTTCTGCAGGAATGGGTTAAAATGGAATGTAGTTAAAATGCCCTCACTTTCCAAGTAGAGCTTATCTACAGTTTCAAACTTGTGTCATGGAACCCCATTGGACCCCATGACAATTGAGAATATCGACACTAAGAACAAAGGCGGAGCTATCAGTAGCATGGGTATATTGTGCAGCTTCCCTAAGTAATGTTTTCCTGGAAGTCCCCTAAGAAGGAAAGAAAATGAAATAGCAGTTAGACAGGACTCTTAATTGGATGATGCTGAGATTAGGATACCATGTGAATCTTCTCATCTCCCCTCCCAAGACCCAAGAGGCAGGTACATCTTCTAACCTGTGTGAGGTCTGGGAAGAAGAACTCTGCATACAGTTAGCATTCAGCCTGTTCCAAGACTGATTGGCACGGGCTTATTGTCAGAAAGAAAGAGGTTCTGAAAAGAGAGCAAAGGAAATCTTTGCAAGGAGGGAATGATCTCTCAAAGTGGGGGAAAAAGTACTATAAAGAAGTTAGAAATCTGGCATGCTGAGGAAAAGGAAGTATGGATATGTTTGAACCTGTGTTCATCCAGTCCCTTAAGAATGCGTCCGCAACCTGGAAAGGGAAACCAGAATAATCATGTCACTAGGAACACAAGCAAGGCAGCTGTCAGACTCACTCCTATTGCCAAGATTAGGACTTAGAGGAGCAGCAAATGTGAGGTCACTAGTTCTCTGCTCCTGGCATAGATGTGGGCACCTGGTCAGGTCCCATAAGTGCTTATTAAAGGAAGAATGAAATAGTTATCAGTAAGCTAACCTCCATGTTAGGAATACACATTAAATTTTGCTGCTTATATATCTGCCTGCTCTATGATAGTTTATATTTGGAATTACTTTTGCTCCTTTCTTGTCTGCAAAGGGTATTTTGTGGGGTCAGAGGTTCTTCCTTGTGCATGCCAAGTAATCAGTCATCACCTTTCCATACCTTTATCCTATTTCGAAATTGCACCCACATAGAAATTCTCATGCAATGTATAGATTTGAATGGCTACTCAGTTTGCCTTGTCTTCAGTTGCCTCTTTGAGCCCAAGTCCTCCTCTATGGCACTGTGCTATTTCTCCAACATGCTGGCAGGTGCAGAGAACCAACAGGAAGCCCAAACAGAGCATTTCCTCTTGAGCTAAGCGTGAGGGGGCTTCTCTTCCTCTCTCATGTCACACCCTGTTTGGCATGCTCTCAATCCGCTAAGGAACAGATGCAGGAGCACATTTACAAAGCAGGCCTATGACGAGCAGACACCCACGAGGCCCGGGACTTGCCCACCCCCCTCCACAGACAGGCTGCCACAGCGGAGCCCCCTCATGCCTTAGCTTGGAGGCTACTGGGCAGACACAGGAGAAACGGATCAGGATGCAAACTCCCTGTGGGCCTGATTCCCATCTAGAGGGTGAGACATCCACAGTCTGGGACAGTGAGACATTTATGGAATGAGCTCTTCTTTCTAACCCTCCTCTCTTCTCTGAAACAGTTTTTCAAACACGACTGGGTGTGCAGAGCCAGGGAGAGGCATCAGACCTTCTAAACTGGCACTTGGCTAAAACACCCAGACAAACTTTTCTTTTTATTTAATTACCACA
Source organism: Lepilemur ruficaudatus (assembly GCA_963574885.1). NCBI lineage: Eukaryota > Metazoa > Chordata > Mammalia > Primates > Lepilemuridae > Lepilemur > Lepilemur ruficaudatus. The sequence continues at coordinate 16,902 of CAUYRT010101660.1, read as the reverse complement.
CCAGCACATTTTTATAAAGACTGTTAGAGAAATGTAGAAAATATCTATTTTTAAAATTAAAGTGCTCAAGCCATTTGTTGCAAACTGACCTAGAAGTCAATGTATAATAGGTTATTTTGACTATTACCAGTAGCCTTCAGAGTGGCAGATGAGGGCCTGAGATCTCCCCTCCCACAACCTTGCTGCTGCCAGGTGCCATGTAACAATGGAGGTCAATCACAGCTTGAACTCTCCCATGTTGCAATACAGTAAATTATTGGTCCAACTATCCCCTCCTAGTAGGAGTACAGTTACAAGTATAACCTTGCCATGGCTTTATAGTTGGTGTACTTCTCCACCTTTGAATGTCAGGTTCAGATGTGCAACTTGCATGATCAGTGGTAATTTTGCAAATAATTGGAACCAGAGGCTTGAAGTGAGCTTGTGAGGTTGGAATTGCTTTCTTAGCTTCCGTGACTGCCATGAGGAGAACACATTCCAGGTAGCTGCTGTCCCCTCAGCAAAAGGAGACCCCAAAGTACAGCCCGTAAGTGCAAAATCAGCTGAAACTCTACTAGCCCACAGTTCCCTAACAAGGGGAAATGTGTTGTAGGTCACAGACATATCAAGCTTGTTTGTTGCACATTATTGTGGTAATAGTTAACTGATGCACATATGTACTAATATTTACCAGCAAGTAAGCATAAAGAAAATTATACAACCAATTGTTTTAGGCACTCCACCAAGCACATTGCAGGCATGACAACATTCTTAGGGCAGGATTCTGCTCACTTAATTGGTATCTGGAAACAGAACCCTCCCACAGAAGACTGCCCGTGTAGTGTATCAGGTACACACAGCTGGGATCAGATATTTATCCAGTTTGTGTGAGGCCAGAATAAGTAATATGGACTGATATTTTACCTCTTCTAGGATGAAGTATTTTAAAATAAATTATAGACACTATAACAGTATCTTTCATCTATCTATCTTCTATCCATCCATCATCCATCGTTTATTCAGTCAGTCATTGGTGTTCACAGTAGGTCAGGGTTGTAACAATTACCAATGAAGCTGAATTGGGGCAATGTTAGCTTATAATGAATGGAATTTAAGTATTTTGTTTCTTTGTTAAAATCTTATCAGAATTGGTTTCAACAGGGCTCACCTTGTTCTTCTAGTCATATAATATACAAGATGGAGGACTTTTCCATGCCTGGGCAAATTGCCATACTCCTTTCAAACTCGTTGAGTTTCCAACATCTTATTCTTTGAGTTTTCAATGATGTGAAATATGCCTAAGAATTTTCTTAATGTGAAGATATTTTTGCTGGTCTCACTTCCTCTGAACATTTTCATCCTTTTTGTCACAACCACTGTCCATATATTTTTTATTTTTTTTTTATTTCAGAGTATTATTTGGTTACATAAATTGGCCTTTGCACCACTCAAGTCAGAGCTACAAGTGTGCCTATCCCCCAGACAGCCAGTACATTGGTGTTGATCAATTAGTACCAATTTGATGCTAAGTGCATGAGGTGCTTGTTTTTCCATTCTTGTGATACTTCACTTAGAAGAATGGGCTCCCGTTCCATCCAGGATAACCACTTTCCATATTTATGCCAATTACTTTGCCTTCACTGAGTTCCTTTAGTGGCGTAATTAGGTCTCTCAAATGGTAGAAGTGTCAATATTCCCATGAGTAGACATTGCTCCCATAATTTCATTTACATTCAATTCAAATTTCATTCCAGCTGTGTTACTCTCTCTTTGTTGCCATTTTATTTTTATTGACCAATTCCCTTTCTCTATTATTCATTTTTAAACGGGTTTATCACTGGAAGAGACTGAGGCAACACAGCTCCACACCTTGCTGTCTGCTCATGAACTAACCTATGCTCTGTGACCCATCACTGACAGACTCTGAAAGAAGTGACGTGGCTGGTCATTGGTCAGGAAGTCTGTCTGTCACTTACATAGTGATTTGTGGACTGAAGAGTTAGCAGGGAAGTTTGTAGTTTATGTAGTTACTAACAGTTAATATACTGGGATAATTTAAATTTGAACTGTGCTGTTGGGAGACTGGTGTTCTTTAACTGAAGTGTGGTAACAGAAATTCATGCATGTTAAAACCATGCAAAGCAAGGACTGCCCATATTTGTGTGTGTGTGTGTGTGTGTGTGCTTAAACCATGGATTTCTAAAGTTTCTTTGTTCCTATTAATGAATCAGGAATGCTTTGTGGATGCTTCATATAGTCACTAGAAGAATTTGCTATTAATCCTTAGAATCTGTAGTCCCTCCTTGCCTATAACAAGCCCCCATACTTGCCCCGTTCTTGTCTCTCTGTGAGTGTCCAAAAACAGAGAAGCGCTGTCTCTCGTACCACCCCTGTGTCTCTGTTCTGTGTCTGCCATCCTTCTCCCCAACTTGCTCCACTTGATGTCCCCTGAGCTTTTCCAGACAGTCTTTTACTCATCCTGGGAGGAGATGACTTGCCCTTGCCTCCTTACTTTCGGCAGGTTGTATCTTCTCTTCCTGCCCATGTCTAGACTCTTAAGACTATTGTCTGCACAGCCTGAATGTTTTAATGCTATTTAATCTGGTTTGCCACACCACGTGCGGGGTTTAGTTTGAAGGGAAGAAAAAGGTGCTCCCAAATTATATGGGTAATCTTGAAGTGGAATCCACATTTAGAAAATGAAATGTATTCATTGGAAAACAAAATTCTCTTGTAATGAAAGAAAACATTTGCATTTCATGGGGAGCACATAGTCCCAGAGTCTTGCTTCCTCTAAGCAAGAAATAAAATTAAAGACAGTAGGCCAATTAGGAAGAAGTGATCTGAGTAGGTGTCATCGGGACAATATTCACTCACGACAGTTTCTGCTTATCCTATTTCAGTATCTTTTAGACATTTATAATCTGGAGTCAATGCAAAAGCCACCGGCCAGCTTCTAAATGCCAGGGTTTTAAATGCCTGTCAAAAATGAATTTGTTACCTCATTTTTTACAAGGACACTTTGTAATGCAAAAGGGCAAAATACCACCCTCTCCCAGGAAATATGTGGTAGGTAGGGAGGCTAAACCAATATTTTTCTTTTTAATATAGATAACATCCCTCTTTACAAAGAAAGAGAGCAGCTGATGTCTCCTCCAAACTACCTTCAGACATTTAATGAGAGCCATCTTATCCCAGAGAGTAAAAGGCAAAATACCAGCTGCCTCCTGAGAGAGGGCAAGGAAAGGTCAAGGAAGACCTCCTGCTGCAGGCATTGGAGGAACCTGCTGTTATCTTGGCCCCCAAAGGGCAGTCTGTCTTTGAGCACTTACAGTGTATATAGCAAGAGAAGCCGGGTTCTGACTTGTCAGTCACTAGGCTAAATTCGCTGTGCAACTCTCCTCTAGGCAATGGCGTTTAATGTATGCAACAGGCAGGATGCCTTGGGAAAGCAGAAGCCCAGGGGTTGGGCTAGACCCACAGGGCTGGCTGGAGTGGCATTGGGCCTCAGAACCAACAAACCAGGCGAGGTGGGAAAGCCAAGACCAGACCCAGCAGCCGCCGCCTTATGAAAGAGCTGGGCCTGGGGAGAGAAATAAACTCTGAGCCAAAACGGGAGGTCAGCTATAGACAGCAGAAGGAAAGAGGTTTTGCAATGAGGGGAAAATGATTAAAATCTGCAGAAGGTCCTGAAAAGCCGAGGCTTGTTTTCAGTGCCTTTTGTTGGGTCAGGGTAGATTCTCCCAAGTTTTAAAAGGAATTTCCAAGGGGGCTAAGCTAATTTGAACAAGTGGGCCCAGATCAAACAACAGTTCCCCTTGGGATCTGCTAGCAACCCTGCCTTTGTGTATGGGCATTGGGAGGTGGAGGGGTGCAAACTGTGAAATCAGTAAGAGATCAAGAAATCCTTTTCCCCCCTCAGTTGAATTTAAGCATAGTAAATGCTCAAACCAACATTTTATTTAACATGTGCTTCAAGAACAGGACAAGGTAAAGGCCATTTCCAAAAGGCTCAAGAAATGTGCATTTTTACTGCAAACTAAGGGAGGGTGAAGTTTGAGTAAATAATATAGAGAGGGACGAAGTCCACAGGCAGCACCAGTAACTCCTGCTGGTGATCACTCCTGCGCCCCAGGGCCTGCCATGATGCCCTGGAAACAAGACAGAAGGAATGTGCTTGAGCTGATTTTCTGACTCAGTGAAGGGGTTCCTCCCACTACAAGTTTCTCACCCACCCCTTCAGTACAGAAGGGAGCAGGATGCGCCAATTGCATGGAGCATTTCTAAAGGATTTAATGCAAGATTGCCATTGAAATCTGCTTAAACAACTGCTGCTACAATTCCTGAGACTGACAAGTGGTAGTTAATTTTGACATTGCTGACTGTTTGTGGATCCCTTTTATTCTTAACACAGCTATTCATCTCACTCTCTGGGATACATGCTTCTTTTTTAGTTAAATGAGAATCATGATCATTAACAAATATATTTATTTGAAAAAGTATATTCAACTAATAAGCAAACAATAAAAATAAAAGGTTGAAACACCCATGGCTGTATTGAGCAACAGAATAATAGGATGAACCCTTTTTTTTTTTAGCTTTTGCTGTACATACCAAATAGAGGGGATTTATACCAACTCAAACATAGGGCATATATAAATAAATACAAGTATAATAGAAAATGCTTTTCTTAAAATGTTAGAGGAAAATTTAGCTATTTTAAAACTCAACAAAAGGAATTTTTTTTTTCCTCCACGCTAGGCGTATCAATGGGCAAGTGTCTTAGTTTGGGCTGCTTTTAAAACAGAGTATCGTGGACTGGGTGGCTTATAAACAACAGGAACTTGTTTATTTCTCACAGTTCTGGAGACTGGAGTCTGAGATTGGTGTCAGCATGGGCGTGTTCTGGTGAGGGCCTCCTCTAGGTTGCAGACTGCCGACTTCTGGTTGTGCCCTCACGTGGCAGAAAGAGAAGTCTAACTCTCTTCCTCTTCTTAAAAGGACACTAAGACGCTCCACCTCCATGACCTAATTACCTCCCCAAAGCTCCATTCTCTTCATATTGGAGATTAGGGTTTCAACATATTAATTTTGGGGTGCAGAAGCATGCAGTCCAAAACAGCAGGGGATTGAGACTGGGGGTTTCTATAAGCCAAAGCAGCATCAATGAAAAGCATCATAAATTGCTATTTGCACATAGGCATTTGCTAATTGTTTCCTCCATGTAATTTAGCACTTTGAAATTTATGTCCACCTGTGGAAGATTATGGAAGCATCTAAAACACCTCCTATGTATTTCTATGCCATTCAACAAATACCTGCTCTATGAAAGGCACAATGGATATACAAAGAGGCTTCAAATTGATGTCTATCCTTAAGTATGGATGGTTGGGAGAAGACTAACAGGAACAAACAGTATGTTTCATAGTTTACAAATATTAAATGATTTAATCTTTAGTAAAAGAAAGCAAAGTATGGATGCCATATATAATTATCCCAATTTTAGAGATTCAGTTCAAAGAATTTAAATGATAAAACTATGTAATAATAATAAACAGCACTGTTGGCCATGTTAGTGATAAAAACTAAGAGAGCTAACATCTATCAAGCACACACCATGTTTCAGGTATTTGGATAAGCACTTGATTTATACTTTATCCTTCCAGCTCCCTGAAAGTTAGCTACTGTTATCTGAATTTTATAGATGAGAAAATGGAAAGTTCCTGAGAGCCTGAGAATGGTGCTTCTCAAAATTTAATCTGCATACAAATCAACCCCTGATCCTGCTAAAATGCAACTTCAGATTTGCTAGGTTTGGGTGGGACCTGAGGTTCTCTATTTCTAATAAGCTTCAGATAACACAGATGCTACTGGTCCAAGGACCACACTTAGAACAGCCAGGGCTAAGAGGTTAAATAACTTGGTCAAGTACGTGAGATTTATTCTCATTGGAGAAAAGATCCAAATATTATTTGGTTCAAAATGCCAAGTGCGACTGCCCACCCTGTGCTGTCTCTTCCTTGGGTTTAAGCGGTTCAGGTTAGCGGGGGAAATGAGAAGGGTGCAAAGGTGACTATGAGACCAGGTACTAATTGCTGCACTCTCAGACAGAGGCGGACAGGGCTTCTGCCACCATCTCTGCCAGCAAGTGTTTCCTGGAAAGGGGACTATCTATTAGTAATTTCAACTGGGGAAAGCAGGATGATTCTCAGAAAGAGGTGAAATGTAAGCTAGACCTAGAAGACTGGAAAAATTTTACAGATACATGTGTAAGAGTGTGTATATATATGCACATATATGTGCTATACATTATATTGTATACATAATATAAATATATTAGATAACATACTCCATATATATATGTATGTATATACATATCTTCTAGGTAGAAGGAAGTGTGTACACAGATTCCACGCAGTATGAAGTAAGATCATGGGACAGCTTGACACATTGACTGTGCCCTGGTTCTGTAGTTTCTGTAGATCACACAGTACTTCCACTCCCCTTCTCTTACATGAGGGTCACCTGGATATAAGACACTTTGAGCAGCTTACTGATCTGCTTGCAGTATGTTCATTTTCTTATTTGTAAAAGGTCTAATGATAAGGGCCCTGAAGTTCTTGGGGCTCAGAATACCTAGAGCCCTAAATCTTGTCAATCCTCAAAAAGAAGTTATTTGAATGATTTGATGTTCATATTTCTGTTCTATTTGAATTTAAGTGCGTTTGATATTTGCCTTTAGATAATTCGACCTGATTTTCTTAAGGTTTATAAAGTTTTTCTTTGACATTAAGTTTGGAAAAGTAGATATCAGATTCCATTTAAAATCATAAAAAATAAAAATATGAGTGAAAGAGACTGGAAGTCTGTGGGATGAGATTATATTTACTTATGGGCTTTATTCAGTAATTTTAAAAAGTTTCTATGCAATAATTTGTTTTAAAAAAACTCACCTGATATTGAAGCCCATCAGAAATTAATTAAAATTAGGTTTCTATGGTGAAACTTCATTATTAAATTATGATAATATATACTTATGTTGACATTTTTAAGGAAAATCTTCAGTGAAAGAGCATTTGAAATCTTCCAATTATAGGTATTTTTCCTATAAATCTGCCTCTTAAGTTCTCATTGGGCATTAATGAGTATATTGCATATCTATTTCAAAGAAGCAATTGAGAGGGTATACATTAAATTAAAGATAAACGGTCATAGAAATAACGATGCCGGCACTTATTGTTTCCCAAATAGGATGTTACTTCTGTTAACCAAAATATTCAGCCATGAGTTTTCTTGAACTCAAGGCCAAAAAGAAAATTAAGTTGTATTCAGAGCTGTGCTTAGTTAGTAACCAGAAGGAGGTTGACTTTGAGGGGAAAACCAGATTTTCTCCTTTTCTAACTGAAGAGGTGATTTTTGTTTGTCTGTCTGTCTTCAGTTGTTGCTCAAGCAGGACCCACAGGCACAGTGTGTCCACCTAGCTGCTGATGAACAGGCCAGATCTTACGATCTTGGCACTTTAAGTCATATGTGCCATGTGAAAATGTTTTACTCATTTATTTCTCTTGTCATCTCTCCACGGACAGCCAGTGAATTGTGTAGTGAAAACTTCCTTTGACATCGCTAACCTGAAGCTTATTATGCATATCATCTTCTCTCTGTATTTTAAAAGAAATCAATAAAGCCATTAGTCATTGTTTGGCATTCAGAATAAAGCTCAGATATGTCTATGTTTGCGTGTGTTAGTGTGTGTGCCTGCTAGTGATGACATTGAAGGGATCATTACACTAAAAATTGATCCCTGTGTTGATCGGAGTTGGTCCCAAGCTGTGTCCTCTGAGATCTCACTCTCATTTTTGCTTTTAATTTTTGACAGAAATGTCAGCTGAACTGCATCTCAACTGTTGAGTTTTTAACTGTTTTCAGAAAGATAGCTGACTCAAGGTAAATGTTGTCCATAGTTATTATTGTAATTTAAAGAGACCTATGTGATCTCTGAAGAAAATAGTTTCCCCAGGTTGAGGTCAAAAATAAGTAGTACAACCACAGAAAGTCCTAACACACCATCTTGCTGTCTGAAACACATGACGACATGAGGATGCCTTCATGCCAGGTAATTGTTTTCAGACCAGCTTCCATGAGAACTTGTAAAAACATGGACTTAATGATGAAATATTGACCCTATTTTCTGAATGAAAATTATATTCATTTGAGCATCCCATCACTCAAACCTTGTAAATCTTTTCACATTTTTTTCCTTTTGGAATAGGCTCCAGATTGTCATCAGCATCCCGTCTCCAGCAGCAAAAAGTACACAGTCCTCCCCCATTCAGAAAACTGCCCTTTAGCCAACATTTTATGTCATTTAATTATTTGCAAGATTCATTAATTGGCAACAGCTCTTCCAGATTTTCATTAGAATTAACAAGATTCCACTATAATTCATAGATTATGTGTCACTCTTCCTCTTCAGCTTGAAAAGGGCATACATATTTCAAAACCACTTTTGAATCTTGAAATTTAAACATTTTTCCCAAATGACATCTATTTTAATGCACATGATTTAAAACATGAGCTTTTGATATAAAATAAAGATACTTTGAAAAGAAAAATAGCATCCTCTAAGCTTTCATGTGGTTCTTGCCCTTAGGGATGTTTCTAGAACTGAAAACACTTAAGAGGGTACAGAATTCTTTGAAAAGTGCTTGCTTTTGCTTATTTAGAGAAGGAGGGGCAATGGCAGAAAGGAACGTGGACTGTTCTCTGTAAGACCTGCTTTCTAAGTTCACTTCTTATTAACAATAGGACTTCGGGCACACTATGCCAACTCTCAAGGCCTCAGTTTTCCCATCTGTAAAATGGAAAAGCCTGAACCTCAACATATATTTTAGAATTTAAAAGTTAACTAATACACGAGAAACAACTTTGTATACCTTGAATTATTTATGGAATTTTGTGACCTCAGGTTTGCTGAACTGAGTTGTAAAGTTAAAAGTTTGGACATAGGAAAAAATTATACTAACTCCTAGGCTGAGAGTGAGCTCTCCAATTAATGCTTAAGACTGCAATGGGCATTAAAACCTCAGTATAAATGGCTGGTCTGAGTACAGAATAGGAAGACTTGGTTCATTCAAATTCACAAACCTGCCTAGCTCACTCCTCCAAGAAGATCTTCTGGGGTGTTCAGTGGACAGCAAGGGGTGGCATGGTGCTGTGCTACCCCACAGGGTCCTTAGTAAGAGGACAGGGTAGGATGGAGTTATCAGGGCTTTGTTTGTGCTGAAATTATCTGGTGTTAATTTAAGCTTACCTAATAACACAGTTTTATTATTATCCAATTTTACAGTCTGTACATCTGAGGCACTGCCTTGTCAAAATTACATGACTAAATAGAAAAGCTGCAACGTAGAAGCTACATTGTCTTTCTGTAGATCCTGCTGTCTTAATCATTATTTTGTACTTTGTTTCCTGATGGAATGATTGAATGAATGGCTGGATGAATGAATGAATACATGACTATTAAATAGAGATGAGCATTATTACATAAAACCTTTCTTGGCCAGGCGAGGTGACTCACGCCTGTTATCCCAGCACTTTCGGAGGCCAAGGCGGGAGAATTGTTTGAGGCCAGGAGTTTGAAATCAGCCTAGGCAAAAGAGTGAGACCCCATCTCTAAAAAAAAAAAAAAAAAAAAAAATTATTTAGCCAGATATGGTGGCACGTACCTATAATCCTAGCTTCTCAGGCAGCTGAAGCAAGAAGATCGCTTGAGCCCAGGAGTTGAGTTGAGGTTGTAATGAACTATGATCATGCCACTGCACTCCAGCTTAGGTGATAGTGAGACCCTGTCTCATAACAAAACAAAACAAAAAAGGTTTCTTAAGTTATAGTAAAGATATTTCACAGAAGTTCTTTCTGTATGTTTATTGAGGAAGCAGCAATTTTGAAAGTTAGGATGTCATTTATTATAACTGGAGTCTGTTAATTTTATAGGGTCTGAGTTAATGTGTTGTAACAAGCATGATTGTAGGGGGAAGGGACATTCATTTTTACATTAAATGCCATTAGCCAGTCTGTGAGCACCTTGAGATTCTGATACACTCCTCATTTTTCCACTTTTCCCTGTCACCACAGAGCACAGGTTCTGACACAGAGAGGGTGCTCTGGATTAAACCTTTCTCTCATCCATCCAATAAATACTGCTTAAGTCCCTGCTGCAGTGAGTTAGGGGCTGGGTCAAGAGTGGGAAGTGAAAAAGACACAATCTATGTTCTTTGAAGATTAGACGCAAATGATGAAGTTCTCCAAAGGAAATTTGGATGTTATTGTGGTTGGAGACAATGCAGGCACTACCCAAGGTAGGCAAGTCCTCAGAGCGGTGGCCAAATGCGACCACTCTTGGCAAATCACTAATACATTATGTGAAGATGAAATTTGAAGGAGGAGAATCAACTTGAAGGATGTGTGGGTAGCATGAGGAAGAGCAGGGTGGGGAGAGAAGCATGTGCAAAGGCCCTGAGCTAGGAGTGACGTGGCTGTCTGAGAACCTGAAGGATGGCTGTGGTGGCTGGAACAAAGCGAGCGAGGAGTAGAGTAGGAAGAGGTTGTGCTTTAAAAGCATGAAAGAGAATTATCAGGGAAGCACTTTTCCTATCTCTGGTGTGATTTCAATCTTATTGGTTAGAAGAATTTTTAAAAACTTTTGCAAATGATTGGACCCTGATAGACTGGAAAGTTAACTTATAAAACTAGGTTTGAGAATGTTTTTCGCTGTGATTTAAATTGATTGGCTTGAGTCATTTTTGACCCTAATTTTGTCCAACCATTATTTGTGGAATACGATACATTAAGAATGATTTGTATTGCTCCATGGCTGCTAATACCAAGGTCAATATTGTCAAAATGCATGAAGATAGAAAGAGAGCAAGGTGATTTCTCAAATAGCATCAGTAATTTGGGGCACCCCATCATGGAGTTTAGGTGATTGCTAAGCAAGAAGAAATATCAACTATTCAATATTAAGGGGGCTGGATGACTTAGATGCTAAAGCTACCTCAGTTTTCTACCTACCAATTATACTGTTTATTTACATAGTAAAGTATTAGGACACTTGCGATAATTGCAAATAAGGATACAAACCTTTCCAGTGCTCATGGGACAATGTAAGTCCTCTGACAAATTAATCAGCGAGCATAGGGAAATAATTGAAATAGCAATAGCAATGATAAAACCTCACATTTCTACAGCACAGTGTTGCCTCCATAGCGTTTTCAGGTATGTCATTATGCAAGTCAGTGAGGTAGAAGAGACTGGCCCGGGAACATAAAATGACCTTGTCACATTCATGTCAAAGCAGGTCCTCTGTTAATTGTGTCTTCTTCTTCAGTCATGCATGAATTCTACCTCAAGAGCTCAGAGGTAACACTCATTAAAGTGAGAGTGACAGATTTTTAGAGGTTTCACACCTCTCCTTGCATTATGCGCTTGGAACTCTGCAATGTCCCTGGGAGACAGGCAATGCAGACGCTGACTGCCCAATGGAGAGACAAAGAAACTGAGGCTTAGGGAGGGAAAGTGACAGTCCTACCATTATGCACTCAGTCAGAGGAAGGGACAGAATCCCGCTTTCTGACTTCTGAGGATGTTTTTCATACTGATATTGTGAATATGTAAAAGTTCTCACTAGTTATGTGAGCTTGGCAATTTGGTAGCTTAGCAACTTGGTCCATTTTACATTCAGACAGGTACTGTTTTCATTTATCCAAAGACCAAATTGAATTATTTTCCTTGTGACTGATCTCTAGGATGTAATTAATTTTCATGGGCCTTTCATTTCTAGAACTCAAATTGGAATCTTCTTATCACCATTATTATTGTTATTATTCACATTTTCATATCCAGGGTACCTCAGATCCTCCTTATTTCTTTTGCTTTCTCTGCTTTCCCCAAATCCTGTCCTAAAGGCTCCATTGGTCTCTTTCATTTTGATTCTTCGTCAATTTGAGATGACCATCATAAGAAATAACATTGGGAAAGCAGCCTAGGTAGAGATTGGGATCTCTCATTTAGACATAAAGGGGAAACAGAACAGTTAAAGTGGGAATCTCACAGGTATGAACTATTTCCACATAATGTTTTTAAGGGTTTAGCCTTTTTCTCCCTTAAATTGTCTTCAACAGGAATTCTCAGTTTGGAATTCGTACTCCATGAGTGTGAAGCAGAGGTAACCAACCCTGAATAGAAGGACAGAGTGGTGATAAGACTGGGTTTCTGAAGATAACCCTGAGTTATAAACCCAACTCTGTCACTTCAGTTGTGAACTTCTAATTGTGTAAAAGTCAAGTAACCTCTGTGTGATAGTTAACTGTAAAATGGGAACAAACAGATACATGCCTCATGAAGCAGATGTAGGGAGTAACGAGGAGAAAACAAGATAATGCATTAACATGCTTAGCTCAGCTTTGTGATTGACTCATGCCAGCCCAGATGCGTGTGGGTGGACCGCTTATCACTGCTCTCCTACTTTTATGCCTGTGACATGCTGAGTGCTTACTCTGCTAGGCGATCCAAACGGAGCTGGGGATACAACAGAGAACAAGAAAAAGAAGGCCCCCATCATGAAGCTGGCATGTTAAAATGCAAAGAAACAAACAAATAAATAAAATACGAATGAGTTTTGAAACATGCTGCAGAGGAAATAAGCAGGGTGTTATTGAGACCCCATCTCTAAAAAATATTAATAAATTAAGATGTTATTACAGAAAGCAGAGAGGACAGGTACTTAGAGGGAGTGGTCGGGGAATGCTTTTTGAGAGCATGTTTGCCACAAAATCCCCAAAGGATCATCCATGATATGATCAAATACCGTGGTCAAGGTGGTTCCATAACAATGTATAGCCTGTGCAAAGGCTTTGAAATGAGACTTGAAACTTAACACCAAAGCTTAAAACTGACGTTCATGCTTCTATTGACAATTCAGCCGTCTTTACATGACAGACAAATGTGCCCTTCTCAGATATGGTCTTTTAACTGGTTCATGAAATGGATCAATTTAGCCCCACAGGTGTCTTTTCACGTGGTGGCAGATAATTACATTTACAAAGTTATCACTATTACAAAGGTCTTACATATTACAAAGTTATAATTCAATTCTTCAAGAAAATTTCAGGGCTATGTTGACTTCTCTTAGGGGAGAAGACAGACAAATCTAAATTAAACCTTTCATTTAGTTATTCCTTTATTCATTTACTTATTTTTCTGTGATCTTCCTCAGTGTCATTTGCTAATCATCTTTTCCAGGAGAGCTTTTGGTATCATGAGATACCATGATAGTAATAATGCAAGAGTGAAAAACTCACATGAATTAATTTCCAAGGAGGAAGATGGTATCTATGGCTGGGGATTTATAGAAAGCTTTGCAGGCTAGAAAACCTATAAAGCCTAAATCTGCAGACATGGTGGAGAAATTTTTCCGCACATGTAATTTCAATTTGATAAGTGACTATATATGATGCCATATGTCAGATTTGTGCTTAGATTGGCACAGAGGGTGCCTGAAGGGAGATAATAGGAGATGTGGAAACTAGGGTGGCATTTTATAATAGGGAACCTTGTATTTCAAGAAGAGAAGTTCAGGCTTCTTTTTATGGGCAGTGTGAATTCGATTGAACAACTATGGAAGGTTTTAACGTCAGATAGAAAATTTTCAGAGTAAGTTATTAAGACTGTCTACCAGTTACTGCTATAATTAAGTCCAAAGTAAAGCGTTTGCAAAGTAGCTAAGTCCTTATTTGCACAGAATAACACTTCATTAACTATATATCAAACAAATGGCAGGCTTACAATTTATGTGAGAGTGGCATATAGGCAGAAGGCAGTTGAAAGAAAGCAGGGGTGGTTTGTATAATGCTTGTATTTGTGTTTTCAAACGTATTTATAAATAATAAATTAGTATTCTATTAAGAAAGGTAGGGAACCAGAGCTTGGATAAACAAAGAGCTGTAGTGATTCTGAACTGGGTGGAAAATATTAATAGTAATCGACATTCTTTTGTGAGAGATGTGTAATAAAGCATGTGTGCTTGTTTGTCTGAGTGGGTCATTATCAGAGAAAATATGACCTTCTCAACTGCATCCTTGTTCTAGTAACTGTTGCTGCATAACACATGAGCCCAAAACGTAGTGTGTGAAACAGCTGTTTTATTTTGCTCACGATTTTGTGGATCATGAATTCAAGAAAGGTCTGGGTGGGCAGGTCTCTCCCGGGATCCTGTAGCCAGTTGCAGTCAAACATCACCTCGGCTGCGGTTGCTTGGGCTGCATGTACAAGACGGCTGGCTCAGGTGGCTGGCAATTGATGCTGGCTGTCAGCTGGGAGCTCAGCTGGGGCTGTCAGCCAAAACACCTACATGTGGCCTCTTTAGCGTGGTAGTCTTAAAATAATCAGAATTCTTATATGGTGATTGGCTTCCCCTTGAGCAAGTGTCTCAAGAGAACCAAGGAGGAAGCTGAAGCTGCATGGCCTTCTGTGACCCACCTTTAGAAGTCACCTTGGATCACTTTCTTCATACCATATTGTTGAAAATAGTCATAGTCTACACAGGCTCAAGGAGAGGGGACATAGAGCCCAGCTCCTTATGAGAAGAAAGCTAAAAGAATTTGTGGTCATTAAGAATTCTGTAACAGTCCTCATCTTTACTAAAGAAAACTGATTATTTACTGAGTAGATTTGGCTTAAATATTTCAAACTAAAAATCCATCCAACAATTAATTTGTCTCCAGCATAAATTCTTTGAAATACAGATTTTCGATAGTTGCCTTTGTATCTAATGGTAAGTAAAATCAGAAATTTCCATATTTCATCAGCTCTAAGATGTAACCAGTTTTTTGAGCACAGCATTACTTTGTGTACCGCTGAGAGAGAAAACAGTGACACACAACTATTACGACACTAATTCCAGAGTTCTGACGTGGGCAAGAATATTAATTTTGGAATTGATGAAACAATATTTTAAAGTTCAAGAAATTTATCTGTGAGCTCTTTTTCTTGAGATATAATTCACATATCATAAAATTGACTCATTTAAAGTATACAATTCAGTGGTTTTAGAATATTCACAAGGTCGAACAACCATCAAAAACACTAATTCCACAACAGTTTCATCACCCTCCTCCCCTCCCCAAACGATATACCTTTTAGTAGTCACTCCTCATTTTCCCCTTCACAGCAGCCCCTAGCAACCACTAATCTGCTTTCTGTCTGTGTGGATTTGCCTATTCTGGACATTCCACATAAATGGACTCATATGATATATGGCTTTTCTGTACGGTTTCTTTCACTTTGTATAAGGTTCATCCAGGTTGTAGCATGTATCTAGGTATTATCGTGTTTTTCATTATCCAAGCCTTTGTTAAGAGTGGTTCCAATATAAGTTGAGAATACAATAATAAATAAGATGATGTGCACATGTCAGTGTTCCATAATTGCTCACAAATCTTGATTTGAGTGGAAAGACAAGAAAAAATTAACCATTATAGTGCATCTTCCATATACTCAGAAGGGCTTCATTCACTGAGCACTTCCTTTGTCTAAGGGTCTTAGTATTGGCAGGACAGCACAAAATCCTTTAACTAATATTAAGATTTTAATGAGAGCTCCCTGTTCTCTAAATCCCACAATTAAAGCAGAATGATGTGGCCTAACTGCAGCCCTCTAACTCTCCACTCGCAGCCTTAGAATCAAGGGTAGGTTTAGATCAGGTAACTGAGAGCTGGCCTTTTGAAGATCTGATAGGTGCTTTACATGAACAGAAAGGCTGTGATATGGTTCAAAAAACATGATTTGTAGGCATTGGCAGCGGTAGACACCTGTATGTCTAGGGGAAGGAGCAGAGCTGAGAATCGTGATGGGAGAGGTGAGAAGTGGATGAGGAGACTAAGGTAAGTATTTCAGAGCTGGCCCTTCTTAATACCCAAGAACCAGTGATCAAACTGATGTCTTTTATTTAATATTTACAAGGAGGAAAGGAATGGAGGAAAAAGGAAGAGGGAGGAAAAGACAAGGAAGCAGGGAAGATGGAGGAAAGAAAGAGAGGTGGAAGGGAGGGCTTATTTTACCAAGTGGGGTCTGTTTGGTTCTTCCACTTTAATTCAGAACAAGATCTTGTGGGAAGGAATGAAGGCTGAGAAAGCTATGAGCAAAAGAATAACCAGTATTATTGGAATGAGCAGGTCTTAGGCTGAGTAACCTCTGGCATTTCTTTAGCCTCTTTTGTCCTCAAATATCAACTGAGGGGCTCAACAATTACCAAAGTTCAGGTCGACTAATATTTCCTCCACTCCTTAGTTGTCCTTCCTCAGTAATATTCTATCCTAATCTTAGGATTCTGAGCATCCCTTATAAGGAACGTGTGATATTTCTGCTAAGCTCGTAGACATTTGAGTATTTACTCTGAGTTCTAAGTAACTCTTTGGGAATGAATCCTTCACTAAGTTGTCAGATGCTCCAGAAAAAGGCTATTTTCTCTGCATCCGTGATACCATGTTTGGCTACATGTTTAGTTAATATGAATAGAGGAAATTTGAGGTAGGGCTTTGGCCTACCAGAGATCCCCCATTTTAGGTTTCATGTATTAGAGGCCTAAATTCTGGCAGGGCAGTAATAAGAAGGAAGTGAAAGATGTGGATAAGAGAAATAAGCAGAGGTGAAAAAGAAAAGGTTGATAGACTGGCTGGGTGCGGTGGCTCACGCCTGTAATCCTAGCACTCTGGGAGGCCGAGGCGGGTGGATAGCTTAAGGTCAGGAGTTCAAGACCAGCCTGAGCAAGAGCAAGACCCCGTCTCTACTATAAATAGAAAGAAATTAATTGGACAACTAAAAATATATGTAAAAAATTAGCCGGGCATGGTGGCACATGCCTGTAGT